>JANITX010000008.1:5784239-5796687 GCA_027564395.1 Erythroxylum ulei
ACACCCCACTCCCGAGTGACCCGAACCCGATATCGTTGGTGATATCCGAGTCCGTGCCCCGCGAGAGTGGCGTACTATATCAGTCGGTAGCACTCAGTAAAACATTTTTTACCGCTCTTCTTTTTTTTTTTTGAACCATTTATTGAACCATTTTACCCTTCCAGTAGGGGGTGGGATGTTACAGAATACCTTTAAATAATTATGACACTAAAATACAATCAACCAATTGACTATAGGGCATGAACTAACACAATAATACAAAAATTATAAGATTTTAATGAGATTAAAAGAAATGCAATGAAGCTTATACAAAATAATACAAAAAGAGTCCATTCCTAATATTATTTTGAGAATAGGCTATCATTGTTGAGTATTTAATGATAAGTACATTGTAACAAAATGGAGTAACTAGAGAAGAAAAGAATAACCTAATTAATATGATGAGGCCCTTAATTGATAATTATAATGTTACTTTAAATTTATTAAGTGAAGCTTTAAAAATTAATATGCATATCTTAAACAGGATGCCTTCAAGATTTATTCCTAATCTCCTTTTAAAATTTATAATCATCCTAGTTAAGACATTTATATACATAAGATTATCCATTAAAGTATGGATTTCAATCTAATTTTAAAGAGTTCATATTAAAAGGTACCATTAATTATATTATCGATTATACAAAGTAATGGCATAGTTGAAATAAAACACAAATATGTGGACATGATATGAACGAGGGTAAGAAATTGTAATCTGGTAAAGGACGTGGAGAGAAAAGAGGGCAGTTACATTTGGCTCACTCTCTCACTACGTTTGGTTATGTTTCATTTCGTTTCATAACGTCACCAATTCGCCTTAAAAGTTGAAAACTTTCCTTCCTCTTAACTAACTACATCCAACTTCTCTTTCCCCACTAATCAAAACAATGACTCGTAAATCCAAACACTCCAAATCTCGGCAACAAGTCTCGTACAATAGAGAATATGACGACCCTGATGATGATTACCAATCAAACGACGATGAACTCGATCAAAAACTCCTGGACAGCGACGATGATGCCCCATACGAGGAACCTGATTCCATCACCAATCAACTTGTTAACAGTGACGATGTACAAGAAACCGAACAGAGATCCCACTCCCAACTACCAAATTCCTACGTGAATGTTGCACCCTTGCCTGTGTTCCACGGTCTGAAAAATGAATGTCCAGTGACGCATTTAAGCAGATTCGTCAAAGTTTGTAGAGCAAACAACGCACTTTCATCTGATATGATGATGAGAATCTTCCCGGTTACTCTTGAAAACGAAGCTCTTCTTTGGTATGATCTCAATGTCGAACCGTATTCTTTTCTTTCATGGGAAGACATAAAGTTGTCCTTTTTAGAAGCGTATCATAAGTTTGAAGTTGATGATCAACTGCGAGAAGATCTTATGATGGTAAAGCAAGGTAAGGACGAATCTTTGCGCTCGTATTTCTTGAGACTGCAGGGGATTCTTAAAAAATGGCCTGATAATGGACTATCAGATGAGCTGCTTAAAGGGATTTTTGTGGATGGATTAATGGAGGATTTTAGAGATTGGATCGTTCCACAGAAGCCCAGTTCGTTAGATGAGGCACTCAAGCTTGCATTTAGTTTTGAGCAAATTAGAAGCGTCAGGGATGTGCGTAGAAGGGTAGTGGCATGCGGGTTTTGTGAGGGACCTCATGAAGAGGCGAGTTGCAAGTTTAGAGAGAAAATGAGAGACTTATGGAGAGAAAGTAAGACGCAGCAGCAAAGAGGTTCGTTTTCTGACTTGATTAGTAATGGGAGGAGTGAACTTTCTACGGAGAGAACAGACAGGAAGGAAGTTGATATTGACGCAAACGAAGAGGAAGGGTCGCTGAGTTGGAAGACGAAGAAGAGTCAGTGCCAATGTGGAAAGCATCAGTGTTGGAAGAAAAAACTTGAGAAGAGCCGCAGTTCTGTGACCACAACTTTTAATACCGAATCAGAGTGTTAAATAGAACTGCAATTCATTGTAGGATCAGTTACGATCCGTAATTATTGAAACCTACTGATTATTTTCGTCTGAATAGACTTGCAATGTTATTACCACAACTGTATTCAATCACCTTGCTATGTATTCAGTTTCATCCACTTGGATATAACTGTTTCAGACAATCAACATGATGCGCGCATGGAAGGAGAGTAATCTTGATATAATTCGGTAGCCTTTAAACAAACTAGATACGAAAGGCTTTCAATACTTTTCTAGACCTCAAGGATTGTTATTGTCCAAGCAGTAAACCAAGAAAAATTGAACCAAAACAGTACGTCACAATTGAGATTAATTGATAAGTAGAGTTAGGGTTCGTAGAACAATAAGAACATGAAGAAAGCTCCTCATAAAGCTCTCAAATTATCAAAGTGTATTACCCTAAAACTAATGTCAAGGCAACTATTTATAGTTGCCAAAATAACTCGAAATTGGGCCAACATCCTTGGCCTAAATAGGTAAAATAACACTGCCTAAGTCGTCCTAAAACTAGCAAGGAAAACAACCCAAAACAAAAGAGGCCAGGTGGTGCGCCTGGCGGGCTATGTGCACTCGTGGGCGTTGAGTACACGCCTAGCGTGTGCACCCGTCAAGGGCTGTTCGGGCACAGAACTTGCTCAAACTGACAAACTGGAGCTTCAAGCGAGGATCTTAATTCTTCCGAAGTCCATCATCAACCATGCGAGCCACGAATGAATTTAACGCGGTCTTGAATCTTTTAAGCCTAGTCTGACTTGTGGGGCTAGGAGGCAACATCAAGTCTCGAGTAGCACCGCGTTGATCTCGGTGTCTGTCGATATATCCGTCATGTGCAGCCTTTCTCACATCAGCTCCTCTTTCGTCGGAAAGATTTGTCCTTGAATCTACATCCATATCAAATGAAGACAAGTCAGCAATATTAAAATTAGCGGACACGTTGTACTCACCGGGCAAGTCAATTTTATAGGCATTATTTTTGATCCTTTCCAAGACTTGAAAAAGATCATCTCCCCGTGGATCAAGCTTGGACTGTCGATGGTTAGGAAAACTCTCCTTGCAAAGATGAAGCCAAACCCACTTGCCGGGTTCAAAGATCACCTCCTTGCATCCTCTATTGGCTTGGCGTGCATAAACCTTATTCTTGTGCTCTATATGTTGCTTAGCCTTCTCATGCAACTCTTGAACCAACTTGGCTTTCCTCTCTCCATCTAGGCTAGCTAACCTAGGCAAAGGTAAAGGCACCATATCCAATATAGTTAAAGGGTTAAAGTCATAAACAATTTCAAAAGGAGAATAATCGGTAGTAGAATGCACATTATGATTATAAAAGAACTCAATAAATGGCAAGCAATCAAACCACGTCTTTAAATTTTTTCCTATCACAGCACGCATCAAATTCCCTAACATTCGATTCATTACTTCCGTTTGCCTATCGGTTTAAGGGTGACAAGTAGTAGTAAACAACAATTTCGTTCCCAATTTTTCCCACAAAACACGCGAAAAATTACTCAAAAACTTGGTGTCCCTATCCGAAACTATTGACATAAGAATACCATGCAATCTCACGACATCTTTAAAGAACAAATCAGCAACATGCAGGCATCATCAGGTTTTTTGCAAGCAATAAAGTGAGCCATCTTACTAAACCTGTCCACAACAACAAAAATGCTATCTATACCTCTTTTTGTCTTCGACAACCCTACAACAAAGTCCATAGAAATGTCCATTCAAGGGTGACTAGGTACAGGTAAAGGCGTATATAGGTCGTGAGGTTTGGTGGTTGATTTAGCTTGCTTAGAAGCAATGCAACGGGCACAAATACGTTCTACATCCTTTCGCATTCCTGGCCAGTAAAAGTGCTCATGCAATATATCCAAGGTCTTAGCGACACCAAAGTGCCCCATAAGTCCTCCACTATGGGCTTCAAGCACAAATAATTCACGCAATGAACAATTAGGCACGCATAAACAATTCTTGCGATATAAATAACAATCATGCCTAAAGTATTTCTCAAAAGCATCATGTTCACAAGCTGCATAGACACTAGCAAAGTCCACACCATTAGCATACAACTCCTTAAGATGCTCAAACCCTAAAAGTTTTGAAGTAAGAGTTGAGATTAAGGAATACTTGCACAATAAAGCATTGGTGACCACATTCTCCTTACCTTGCTTGTAGTGCAGCATGTATAGAAAGGTTTCCAAGAACCCCACCCAAGTTGGATGTCACTTGCTCAATTTACTTTGTCTTTTCAAGTACTTAAGAGTCTCATGATCGGTTTTGATGACAAATTCCTTTGGTTGCAAATAATGCTGCCACGTTTCTAACGCTCGCACCATTGCATAAAGTTCTTTGTCATACGTTGGATAATTGAGTTACGCTCCACTTAATTTCTCACTGAAGTAAGCAATAGGCTTATTTTCCTGCATTAAGACAACACCTATACCGATCCCGGAGGCATCACATTCTACTTCAAAAACTTTATCAAAATTAGGCAAACACAACACAGGTGCAGTACATAACTTTTGTTTCAACAAGTTAAATGCATGTTCTTGATATTTTCCCCAACTAAATCCCTTCTCCTTTTTGACAATTTCGGTCAAAAGAGCAGGAATGGTGGAGAAGTCTTTCACAAACTGCCAATAAAAGCTAGCTAAGCCATGAAAGCTCCTTACATCCGAAACACTCTTTGGTGTTGGCCAATCTCAAATGGCCTTTACCTTCTCCTCATCTACCTCAATCCCCTTCGAGCTCATAACAAACCCTAAGAATATCAATTTATCTATACAAAAAGTACGCTTCTTAAGGTTTGCAAACAACTTCTCACGTCTCAAAGTATCAAGCACACAACGCAAATGCTCCACATGATCATTCAAAGTAGTGTTATACACAAGTATATCATCAAAATACACAATAACAAAGTTACCCAAGTAATCACGCAAAACATGGTTGTTTATTAATCTCATGAAGGTACCCGGTGTATTAGATAAACCAAATGACATAATTAACCACTCATACAAACCCTATTTAGTTTGAAACGCAATTTTCCATTCATCCCCGGGTTTCATGCGAATTTGATGATAACTACTTTTCAGATCAATATTTGTTAAAACACATGCACCATGCAACTCATCCAACATATCATCAAGTCAAGGAATAGGATGTCGATACTTTACCGTGATTTTATTGACAGCTTAACAATCTGCACATATGTTCCAATATCCATCCTTCTTCAGTACCAGTAGAACTAGAACAACATAAGGACTATGACTTTCACGCACGTGCCCCTTTGCAAGCAATTCATCTACTTGTTGTTGAAGCTCCTTCGTTTCCTCTAGATTACTCCTATAGGTTGGCCTATTCAGAATTTGTGCTCCTGGGACAAAATTAATTTGATGCTCTATACCTTGCAAAGGAGGCAGCCCTTTTGGCATCTCCTCTGAGAAAACATCCTCGTATTCCTACAAAAGAGATTTAAAAACACTTGCCAAAGATTCATCAATAGGGTTAGTATCTGAAAGAAAACAATCCCTATGTCTAATCATAATCAACGCTCTCTTCGCTCCATATGCTCTCCTTAAGTCCTTTTCACACGCATACAAACTCACCTTCTTTTCTCTCGGTTCTTCCTTGTTTTTCCTCCTTGCACTTTTCTCTCCTGCACATCTCTCATTCTTTTGCTCACTTGTGCTTTCTCTCTCCGATGAGCCATTATCTCTTTTCTTTTCGGCTTTTTGTCCCTCTTTCTTTTTTTGCTCCTCACTACCTGAACCCAATCTTCCTTTTAAGGCTTAAATTTGGTCTAAGTAAATTTCTTGTGAAGACAATGGTTCAAGAACGAAATTTCGCCCTTTGAACTTGGACGAGTACTTGTTGGTGTATCCATCATGGTTAGCTCGATAATCAAATTGACACGGTCTTCCAAGTAGAACGTGACCAGCTTGCATAGGTACCACATTGTAAAGAACCTCATCCTCAGACCACTTAATGGAGAAAGATAGTAGCACTTGTTTGGTCACGCTAACATCCCCACTGTCATTAAACCACTGCAAGTGATACGGTTCTGGATGCTTTAGATCCGTTAACCCCAATTTTCTAACTATATCCAAATTAGCAATATTGATGCAACTCCCTCCATCAATGATCAAGCTACAAACTTTACCACTAACATTTCAGTCCTATGCCAAACACTAAACACCCTCCTAACCATGAGAGTTTCGCCTGTAACAGCCGTTCCACACAAGTTTGATCTTCCTGTCCCTCCAAAACGTCTTCCTCATCATCCTCGGATTCAATCAACATATCATACCTCAAAACCATGGCCCTCTTATTCGGAAATTGGGAGGCTATGTTTCCAATTCCAAGGCATCAAAAAGCATTAAATTGAAGAATGTTTGCTAGAAGAAGCTTGAGTATTAGGAGTATTAGATGTACCTTTAGTTTCCAAAAGAGTTTGGTTCGGCCTCTTGGATTCCAACCCCTTTCCTTTCGAATTCTGCTCTTTTCGTGGCCAATTTAAGTTCCAATTTGAAGTAAAACTTGCTTTTCGCTGTCCCACAAGACTTAAGTTGCCTCTCAACCTTCATTTCCATGTTCACCATCTCTTCGAGGTCGGTGTAATTGTGCAAATCAACCACATTGGCTACTTCTCGGTTCAACCCACTCAAATCGAGCCATTATGGCCTCGGGGTCCTCCTCATTATTTGCCCTTATCGTTGTGATCTCCACCTCCTTATGATACTTCCCCACAGTCCGATTCCCTTGTGTTAGGCATTGGAGCGCTTGATGCATCTCTTAGTAGTAATAAGATGGAACATACCGCTTCTTCATTGTCGCTTTCATTTCAGCCCAAGTACTCACGGGTTCCTCCCTATTTCTTCTCCTAGAAATCAGCAATTGATCCCGTCAAATTTATGCATAATCGAAAAATTCAACAGCTGCGAGTTTTACCTTCTTTTCTAAGGAAAAGTTGTGGCATTCAAAAATCATATCCACCTTTCGTTCCCATTCAAGGTAGAGCTCTTGATCATTCTTTCCTTTGAATGGTGGAAATTGCATCTTAATAGACCTAATGTCACTGTCTCGCCTATCCCCAAAATCAACTCGTTGATCTCATTCCCATGGTCTCACATAATCTCCCTCGTCATTAGATCCATAATCTTCTAACACAATTGGAGCTTGCTGATTTCTAGGACCGGTGCGTCCCATTTGTGGCTCCTCGCATGCGCCACGCCTAAAGTCAGCAATCTCTCAGGCTTGCCTCTCCATTTAGCCTCTAATTCCAGCAAGAGCAGTGTTTAGGCTCTCGCTTAGCTGCTGGATTGCCTCCAAGGTGGTAGCTTATTCCCTGCCTGATTGTTGGCCTCTCATGCTATCATTAAACATCTCTCCAATGAAAATTGTCACTGAAAAGACACGTTAGTAGCAAAATAACCTCACAAAAACACTCCCTCACGTGTTTCACTCCAATTTAGAATACTCCCCTTATGTGTCTTGGCCGCTTTAATGATCTCACCCTCTTGCCTTTTTCCTCTCAAATCCCCAACGTTCAAGTTATGCTTCGGAAAACCTAACTCTTTTCGATCAAGAAATCTAACAATGACGCCAAGTTTTGGAACTCTTTTCAAGGTAATGTCACGTAAGATAGGTCTAAAATTTCGTCCAATTCACTTGCCAATTCTTCATGTAAGACTTTCCAAAATAGTGTAATTTTTGAACTCGGCAGTAACACTTTCGGTTTTTTTTTTGCAATTCTATTTTTTCAGTTTTTCTCTTTTTTTCTTCTTTTTTTGTCGTAATTCAAGACGTAATTCAAGCATTCAAGGGTAAACCCTAATCAGAAACTTCGCATCTTGTTTTTAAGGTTGGGGACTGACAAATTGATGGTGAAAGCGGCTGTTGCGTTTGCTTGTTGGAGTAGAATAAAATCTCCCCCAAAAACCCACTGCTCTGATACCAAAGATGATGCATGCATGGAAGGAGAGTAATCTTGATATAATTCGGCAGCCTTTAAACAAACTAGATACGCAAGGTTTTCAATACTTTTCTAGACCTCAAGGATCGTTGTTGTCCAAGTAACCTAGACCAAGCAATAAACCAAGAAAAATTGAACCAAAATAATATGCTATAGTTGAGATTAATTGATAAGTAGAGTTAGGGTTTGTAGAACAACAAGAACATGAAGAAAACTTGTAACAAAGCTCTCAAATTATCAAAGTGTATTACCCTAAAACTAATTTCAAGGCAACTATTTATAGTTGCCAAAATAACTCAAAGTTGGGCCAACATCCTTGGCCTAAATAGGTAAAATAACACTGCCCATATCGTCCTAAAAACAACAAGGAAAACAACCCAAAACAAAAGAGGCCAGGCGGTGCACCTGGTCTGGCACGTCTGACGGGCTGCGCGCACACATGGGCACTTGGACTTGTTGGGCGCTGGCGTACACGCTTAGCGTGCACACTCGTCAAGGGCTGTTCGGCCCCAAAACTTGGCTTAAACTAACAAACTGGAGCTGCGAGCGAGGATCTTGATTCTCCGGGAGTCCATCATCAACCACGCTAGCCACGAATGAATTTAACGCGGTCTTGAATCTTTTAAGCCTAGTCTGACTTGCTGGCTAGGAGGTAATATCAATTCTCGATTAGCGCCACGTTGATCTCGGTGTTTATTGATATATCCATCATGTGCGGCCTTACTCACATCACAATAGATGAATCAAGATCTAACACTTTCCTTGCACCATAACATCAAACTGGACACAGGGAAAACTATTTACACATAGCTCAGAAATGTCATTTTCACCAAATACGGTAACACGTCTAAGAAGAATAGGAATGCCTTTAGCTCACCAAAAGAACTTTGTCACCTGAGGCAATTTAGGTGGAATCGATGTTTCCTAAAATAGAGTTATATCAACCTGGTTCGTCCAATTACTATTAACTCTGCATTATGATTGAGTTTGATTTTTTAAATTTCTTTCTATATAATTAATTGATTAAATGCATTATGTTTTCCTTACATTCTCAAGTAAAAGATAAGCATTTTCATAATAAATAATTTGTTCAATGAGATATTTTGTATCATATCTATAATAAATTGTATTATGGTAATAAAGGAAGACGTAGCTTCCAATACACCTTCTTCCTGATCTCATTATTAACAATAAAAATCTCAAATGGCAAAGATCAATGAATTGACTAAAGAAAACTTATGGTCCTGGTCTTGTCTCTCATGCAGGGTATCGGTGATATTCTAAAAAACTTACTTATGTATACTTTAAACTCCTATAGGCCTAACTCTATTCAATGAACAACAGGCAAAACAAAGTGTTTTAGTCTCTAATCATGTAGAAGATAACTATTAGAAGATTATAATCCTACTATTAAGCCTTGATATAAACTAGTATGGGTTTCATACATCTTATTTGCTGATTCTTTCATCCTTTGGTTAGTAGTTATTGACAGACTGGCTACCAAAGATTCTTTAAAATTATCTCCAACTTCAATTATGAACTATGCTAAAATATTTATGAAAGCCTCAACCACCTCTTCTTTGGATGCTACTTCACACAATGGATTTGGAATAAAATGCTTGCTCACTTAGGAATAAGTTGATGCTCTTCCTTCCCTACTCTCTCATATTCTACATATGATATGCAGTGGTGGCTTTGGCTAGGTAACATAATGGAAATGTATCAAGACTACAAATCCTATAATGATGTTTCCACCCCATCCTTGGCCTTGGGGAGTGGCATATAGCACAGAACTTTAATTAATCACATAGTATAAAGGGTCTTTCCTTTGTTAGAAATCCAAAGATAATAACCAAAGAAATGCAACTGAGAAGGAGCTTTCTATATTACGATTCCAATTTAGTTTTTAAAATACGCCTCATGATCGATCAAAGGTCCTGTCAGTTAAACCCAAATGCTACACCCCTTCAATCTATCTTTGTTCAACCAACTCATAACAAAATGTTATATGAGGCTAACATAATTGAATTGGTTAAGGAAAAGGAAACCCGAATGACCATACACTTAACTAAATGGAAGAAGTTAGTGCATTAGGCCATTAAACTGAGACTAAAGAGCAAAGGAGATGTTAAGCATTTCAAAAGTTGTCTTGGTGTCTCAATTTACTACATTTGGAAGAAAAGAAACAATAGATTACATGGTAATTCTAACTTAATTGCATATCATTTACAACAAAATTTTCCTTTAGATTCCTTGTATTATAAAGGTAGTTAATGGTCAGTGCAATCTAAACCTTGAAATGAGAAGCACATGGGGACTTTAAATGCAAGCATTCTCCAATATAGATTACTATCTTCAGTGTATGTTTAAGTTAGTTCAATTTTTGTTAATCACTTTTGTTAGTGGCATTTTGCCACTTTGTAAAATGAGATAATAGTTTGTTCATGTGTTGGTTTTGTGTTTATTTAAATCATTAGTGAGAATAAGGGCATAATGTAATTTCAATTTATGATTTCTCTTTTCAAGTCTTAAATTTGTAATTGTTTAGATTTTGACAATTTTTTTTTCTAATCTTGAACCTTAATCATCCATCTTGTTTTGAATGAACTAAGTTATTGCAGATTTTGCTTTCCTTAGCCTCATGTTCTTGTTTGCTTCCTTAAGTTATTTTTAAAGAGAATAAGGGTAATGAATATAAGTAAATAATGGTGAACATGGTATTAAGTATGCGTATATTATTTTAATCTTTTGTTTATAGTCTAAGTTGTTGCTCATCATGATTTAAAGGATATACTTGTTATAAGTCTTGTCAGATACTTGATTTTGGTCTTTGCAAGTGTTCATATTTTCATATCTACACTCTGTTTCCATTTTTTATTTATCTTGATTAAAGATGGCAACTGGGCCTGGAGCTGGCCTATCTCGGCTTAAAATCAACATGCTCAGCCCTGGTTGATCGGTCTAAGCTTGAGGCCCGATCCTTATAAACAAAATGACATCATTTTGCTAAAAAGAAATCATTTTTTACCTTTTTAATTTAAACATTTTTTGGACCAGGTTGAATTAGGCTCAGGCTTGGGTTGGGCTACCTCTGACCCGATCAGGCTCGACCTCCAGCCTGTCACTTTGGGCGTGATCGAGCCTAAGCCCTAGCAACACACACTTAGGCCCAACCCTAGCTCGACCCATTGTCTTCCCTAATCTTGATAAGGGTGGACATAAGTTATATAGACATTGTTTGAATTGAAATTGATCACGACCAGTATATTTTAATCCGACTGCATTTTCCCTATGCATTTGATTGTTAACTAGTGGACTATATCAATGAACATTTTTAGGCTTGTTAGTTATTATTTAGCCTTAAATCTTAAAAATAATTGTACATAATTAGTTTTAAGTTTCAAGCATAAAAGGCCTAATTTTAGTTTAGTTAGTATTTGTTTGATTTTTAGATTCGACCCATTATTTGTTTTATAATTTGGGCGAGAGGGTGCAGTAGCAATATAAAGAATAAGGATTAATATTAGCAGTTTTACATTGGGCCAAATTTAATCTAATCCTAACTAGCCATCCAAAGATGAAGAAGGTTCATTTTGGGTTTAAAGCCCATTTTTGTGTGATCAATTTATTTTATACCTATAAACATAATTTTTAAATTTCTTTTGGATTATAAAAATCAAATAACTTCTTTTTTTATAATGCGTAATTAGGAAAAATCACTTGAGATTCATTTTAAATAAGTCCAATCTCAAGTGATAAATTTTAGAATATATTGGGTCATGATTGCATTGTTAATACCCTCGATGGATTCAAACTCTAAAATCAATCATTAAAATGTATAAGTCTCTTTCTTTTTCCTTATGTGTGTTTATGTGAATGAATTACCTAAAAGAATATGACTGGAGAGAGAGATACCCAAACAAATTTCATTAATAAAAAAAGGTGTTTTCTTTTTTTTTTTAATTTGATATTCTATATCTTAAAACCAATTATCTTTTTCAAAAGCCTTTTTCATATGATAATGAAGATTCATATTTTTAATTAGGACTATAAGGTTTAATTTTTTGTTTTTTTTACTTAGATTAATTTTTTGGACTCTTTAGCAATGTTATGAATACCGTACCGAACTCGGTACCGGATTGAGTTCTGGAACGAAATTGTACCGGTACCGGTCGGTACCAGGTACCGTTTCGGAAAATTTTTTAAATTTATGAAATAGTTCCTAAAATTTTTAAAAATTACAAAATAGTCCATATTGGTATATTATACAGTTGTACTATATACTTTACTAATTTACTGTTTACATCAACTATGCTTTCAAAAATCTTAATAATAAATAATAATGACAATTATTCATTTTATTTTATATATATCTTTATTAAATTTTAATTATTTCTATATATAATAATTATCTATATATAATATATATCTATATATAATAATTATCTAAATATAATAA
>JANITX010000008.1:5803356-5816953 GCA_027564395.1 Erythroxylum ulei
GTTTAGGTCTTTACGTTTGCATGGGAGATTAACATCTGCGAATGGGTCGTGGACGCGTGGACCTGGGCCTGGGCCTAACACAGCCGACCTAACCAACTATATTTTAGGCATTAGAAAAAATACCACTATATTATACTAAAAAATATCATCACATTATCACATTATAACAAAAAGTATTAGGTGCAACCTACACAAAATATTACTATATTTTACAAAATATACCCCTACATTCTATAATAAATAATAGTGGCTTTCACTTTCATGAAGAGATTTAACAGGATAACATCCTCTATGCTTAATTTGATCAAAACCAAGATCAAAGTGTTCTAATTGTAAGTATAGAAACAACAAATAAACATTTTAAACAAAGAAGTTTCATAATAAAGTTACTCTTTACTATAGTTTAATGCAAGGAAAATTAAAACATAACAACTCATTTTAAATAAGAAAAAATTGCTTAATTCAACTAGAGATAAGGAGCTGATAGTACTTGTAGTCATTATTGGCTTCTAAGTTCTAATACAACAAAGTAACAAAAAAATTGCATATTTTCATTCTTATTTAGTTCTATAGTTACACATTTTCATTTTCTTAAAAAAGAAAAGAAGAAGAATGAGAATAAATGAAAAAAGACTGGACATCCAAACTCACAAATGAGAAGTTAGTCAAAAGCTAGAATTATATCGTCAATTCATACAAAAGAAGTCACTCTACTTCTTAACAACATATCAATATAAATCTTACACAAAAGCACATGCGTATAGACGTTACTCTTACCACTTTCTATATTTCTCACCTCTTTTACTTACTTTGTTGTGTTTTTACTAGTGTTTCTCCCTAATTACTTGATTTCACTGTCATCTTTTATTTAACCTCCAAGATAAGATACAAACAAAATTTCTAAATAACTAAAGCTATGTTTGGTTCGACGTAAAGTTTTTAATGAAATATAATGGAATAGAATAATTTATAATAGAATTGAATAGTTTATAATGAAATGTAATATTAGAAAACTATTGTATGGGAGGGATGGAAGGGTTCATAATGTAATATAGTGAAATGTTGTTTAGATAAAGTGTTTATAATGTGATATAATATAAAGTTGTTTATCATTTTACATTCTATCATAAACCTCCCAAATTGGAAATTTTTTATTTTTACGATTTAGGATAGAATAAAATGTAACATAAAACTCTTTTCTTCCATCCCATTTCATTATAAACCATCTTCACAAATGATTGAATAATATTCCATTCCATTCTATTCTATTAATTAACTCCTAACTAAACATAACCTAAGCAACTGTAAGGATGTCAATGGGTCAGGCCAAGCCCAGGCTGCTCCTATTCAGACCTAACCTAACCCACAAGCAGATTGGGCCACCCGACCTAACCCTATATATTTTTCTTAAAAATTAAAAAAAAACGTCGTTTTTAACATTCTAGTCAAGCCATGGGCTTGGCCCAACCAACTTACCCTCGACCCAAACTTAGCTCGTGGCCTGATTTGACCAAATAATTTTAGCTTGTGACCTACCTGTAATTTAGTCAGTCCGAGCCAAAATTAGGCAAAATTGAGCCGAGCTGAGCCAAACAAACTGTGCTAAAATTAACATTCCCAAGCGACAATGCAATTTTACAATAACAACAACTTACCATAAAGTTCGCTAAATACGAGGTTGTGCACCGTGCCATACCCTTGGTCCACAATCTCGTCACGAGAGTCACATGGGTTGGCGCAAACCTCCCACAGGGTAGATCAAGCTCAATACTGATGGAGCCTCCAAACGGTCCTTGTCTACCGTCACAACAGGGGGCCTTCAACGTGATAGTGCAAGACACTAGCTGGGTGGCTTCTCGCAAAATCTTGGCTGGTGCTCGTTGATGGCCGCGGAACTTTGGGACGTTTACACTGGGCTGACACTAGCATGGAATTTGGGCCACCATCGGATTGAACTTAAAGTCGATTCGAAAGCGGTGTCCGATCTCCTGTCCTCTTTCGACCGACGATCCAGGACTTTTAATCCACTTGTCTAGAGCATTTATGAACTGTTTACTAGGAATTGGACTGTTGTTCATCGACATGTTTATCAAGAGAACAACAGATGCCCCGACTGGCTAGCTAACTATGCCAATCATTTTGTTGTAGGCGTTATATATTTTACTACCTCACCCATTCGGTACCACCTTATCTTGTTAGAGGATTTACCGGGAATCTGTTTTCGTTGACCAGTTATGTAATTGTGCTATGTGCTATTCGTCTTCCTTTAAAGAAAAAAAAAATAGGAGTGATTGATTGACGCTATATGTAGGTTCTTTTTTGCTGCAATATGTAGAATATTTGCAAGGGTCATATCAACAACCAGAAATGAGTTATATTTGCGAGCCTTATTGACCAAAATAGATTCTGAAACAGTACCTCCAAAAGAGAACGACGATTAGAATGTAGAGAGGAGACAAGAAGCTTCATAGTTTTAATGAACGAAACAAATGATTCCGTTTCGACTCTCTAATTTCTATCCGTTCATTCAACTTCTTCAAAGTTTGATTCGGTATAACCTGTCAACTTTCTGATGGATGGACTATGGAGTCTTATGAGGGGCTCAGCCCACTATCAATCGGAACAAGAACAATTGGAAAAGAAAAAGAAAAAGAAATTCGTCCCAAGGACGTGAAAGCCGAAAGGAATAATTTCAACATGCAAACCAACTTGCAATTACGGATTCCCAGCTTGGAATTCTCACTTTACCAACAAAATTTAGAAATTTAGAGTACATGTGCATTTGGGATATCCGTAACAAGCGACAAAAGCTCTCCGAAGAAAACGTCAAACAGCCACCCAGAGACAAACGCTTACTTTAGCACGCCTCCTTCTCATGTCAGGACAGAAGCGCCAAGTTTCTTCCAAAGCCCAAGTTGTTTGCGTCTTTAAAATGCTTTACGATATGAAGAACCAATCTGTCGCGGAGGTGGAGGAGATATGCTATTGAATCTTCCTCCACTTTCTTGCGTCTGTTAGAGGGTATTGATACCTTCCGCTCATTCTATATGATCTCCTTTGCATTTTCCAGTTTCTAATACTGATCACAACGCACGGCTCACTTGTCACCAACCCATTTTTGTCACTTAAATTTAATTTTTGGCTGTCATGAGCTGCTCATGCAAGTCTGGTTCTTGCAATACAAAATCCAGAATTTCTGCTGTTATTCTTGATTTGGATGGTACTCTTTTGGACACAGGTCTCTTTTCTTGATTCGCCCCCATTTTTAATGCATACTGCTCTATATATTGCCTTCTGCATCTGGTGGGTTGTTAATGTACAGAGAGTGCTACAAGGGAAGTTGTGAAAGACTTCTTGGCAAAGTATGGGAAAGAATTGGATACGAAAAGGGAAGAGAAGAAGAGGTTGGGAATGACATTGCAAGTGTCTGCTGCTGCCATTGTTAAGGACTATGATCTTCCATTAACACCAGAGCAGTATATTGATCAAATCATGCCCATTTATCGTGAAAAGTAAGTGTCTTTCTCGGACATTAGTCTTTGCCCTTAAAACTTCAACCCACTGCACAGGTCTTTTCCGTGGAAAATGCCAAAGGAGATACTTTCCGTGTCTATACGATGTATGCAAATGGTAAATAACTATGTTCTTTGAATTGGTATGGAGATATGTCAACGTATTACATGTAACTACTATGCTTCCTTACCGTTATCTTCTGATTCTGTTCTTGGGTTGAAAAAAATTAATTTGCAGACAACTTTCCGATGAAAATACAATCCATGCAAACTACGAATTTCAACAGCTTAAAATCATAGCATGCTAGAACCTCTCTTAAAATCTTATAATAAATGACATGCTTGCTATACGTCGTTCCTACAATATGTGTGGTCTTCTAGCTCTCATTTTAATGGCATTCTCATCGTTCTTATAATATGTGTGGTCTTCTTATAATCTTTGATTGCAAATTTTAGGTGGGCAAAAGCCAGAGCCCTTCCTGGTGCTGATCGTCTTATCAGGCACTTCTACAATCATGGAGTGCCATTTGCTCTTGCATCAAACTCCTTAACCAAGTACATTGATGAAAAAATTGCTCACCAAGAAGGTTGTTTTTCTCATAACTTTTTTGAATATTTCCTAAGATGACAATAGCCCTAATATTTATTTTACTCTAATTATAAAGTGTTGGCAGAGATCAAGAAATATTGCTTATTATTCTTTTTATTCCACAATATGATTGCTATCGCTTCTATGTTCTTATTATTTCTCGTCTACTTTTCCTTTCACTTAAGTCCTCCCCTTTTTTTGGCCTTAATCTGACTTTCCTCCTCTAAATTACTTAATTGACTATCACGCTACAGTCCTTTTAAAGCTGTATATACCGATGCTTTTTTCCTGCATACATTCAGTCTTATTACTTTGGAAGGTAATCTAAACTTATGTGTAGGTTGGAAGGAATGCTTTTCCGTAATAGTTGGAAGTGATCAGGTCAAGTTAGGCAAGCCATCCCCAGACATGTAAGTTGTTCTTTGTATTTTCTGTGAGCTCTTGTGATGCACATTTGGGGCTACCTCAAAGGTAGCATATACGAGAGCATACAAAACCAAGAAGTTGTTTTAAGCCCTTCTCCAGGAAAGGACATAACCTAAGCAGAGTTTTGCTACAATTAATCTCTAATTGCTCTGACTGTCATCTTGGTCATTTTCTTGCCTCATATGTATAAGAGAATGGAAATAATTCTGTTTCTATCAAAATATTTGCATGAATCCTTTGGAAATGCCTTCTTTACGTGTCCTATCAAAGAAAATTTGTCGAGTAAATCTACCCCTGATTATGAATTCATATTCGCACTAACTTTTAATCCTTTGTAGATTCATAGAAGCTGCAAGGAGGATGGGTCTTGATGCAGATCAATGCCTTGTGATTGAAGACTCTTTGTAAGTTAAATCCACAAATGGCTGATTTTTGCGAGCATAAAATAAAAACATCCACTGCATGCATATTTCGTTGGCATTGTGATTAAGCATTTTCAAGCCTATATGTAACTATATACATTGTAGAAATTCATGAGGACGGTGCAAGAATTTCTATGAATCACTTCATGAATTTCCATGTCCTTTATTACAAAATCTTGCTTTCTCTGAATGCTGATACACAATTTCCAGTGCATAATGCTACTTTTTCCATCTCTGATTGGTATATGATGTGATTATACTTCAATAATGAGAAAATTAGATGTTAGGCTTGGAGCTGTTCATTTTTTCTTTGATTTTCCTCTCTCCCTAAGAATCAACCAAAAGATCTAGATTGTTCCTTTTTACTTGTTTCTTCATCAATTTGTTACTTCCATTTCTAAGATTCAAATAAAAAAATACATTGATAGAAGAATCCACACCAAATGGACACTTAAAATGAAGTCATATATATGCATACAACTTATTTAATTTTTTACAGGTTAATTCCTCCTTCAATTTGTGCAGTAAATACAAGTAATATATCTTGCTAACACTGGTTTTCTTTCCAATTGGTTGTCTGACCAACCTGACATTTCTTCTTTTTTGTTTTACTTTTCTTTTCTTTTTTACTATTCGATTCAGCAGAAGTTGACTTTCCATCGAAGAATTATGATTGACTATATGATGTTAGAACTATAAGAATTGTGGTTAAAGAATCTCAAGTGAGGGACTCCCTTCTGAGTTAAACATTTAAAGTTTTAATTTTTTTTTTTTAAGAGCACCAGAGCTAGGAACTATGTTTTAGTTATGGCATCTTCTTGGAAACGTTTTTAGGTTTGGAATAGGTGTCTAACAAATTTGTGTAATTGGCTGAATGGCCTCTTCATGAGGATTCTTTCCATTAAATAAGAGTAGCTATACAATCTATTTTTGGTAAGAAAATATACACAGCTGATACACTAATTACTATTATTCTAATATAGGTAAGAATATATGCATAAAGCTAATACAATAATTATGGTAAATTAATCAAATAATTCTGACCCATAATTTCTGCCACTGATAGTGTCCAAGTAGTGGAAAGGTATTTGTTACCATTTTGTCAACAAGTTGCCATGCCTGAAGGATAAACAAATTCAAAGGTTGAGTGAAATCAATGCCTAAAATCTCCAATGAATATGTGGTCAAACAAGCCAGACTTGTTTGCTTGGAGAACTACCAATACTTTCATGTTGAAAACTTGCTTAAATTATTGTCATAACTATAGGGACATTAGCTTCATTTATCATCTACTCCAAAAGGAATGGTAGGTCATGCAAACTAGTTACTACAATTTAAGAGTATTATAATTATTCACGTGGATTAATAGATTCATTATGTTCCTTCTCATAGTCTACATGTTCTAACTTATTGGCCTTCAATATAGTTAGAGTCTAAATAATACTATGGAGACAATAGAAAGCAATTTAATTGGATCCAATCGAGGTTTCAAATTGTGGAATGCAACTACAATCGAGGCTATAATATTGTGGTTGAATGCGATCACTACCACAATTGCATAACCATTATTTACAAGTCCACAATTGCCACAACCATTAAAAACCACAGTATAACCTAAATTTGCAATAAAAAACCCTGGATAAGATAATTAAGAAGCATTTTAGGTTCCTTTATTTGCAGTAATTTGTTGACAATTGATTGCTCACTAGATTTATCTCATAGTATTTTTGCTTGGAAGTTTGATTAGGTAATAGATTTGTCTATGATCACACATTTTGTATGTTACTTGGGCATTTTCCTCCCTAATTTATATTGAAAGTGTATTTGGTGTGTACTTTGTATGTTTTGTGCTAATTTTCCTCTAATAAAAGGCTTGATTAGTCCCACAAAGGTATAGACAAAAGGTTATACTAGTTTATATACAAGAAAGTTCCCATAACATAAACTCTTAATGGTGGGGCCCTACCTTGTATATGAACCACTACTGCAAATATGAAAAAATACAAAATTTAACATTAAACAGGTTGTAGAAGTATAATATCTCTTTAAAAAAATGGAACTTGTTAAGCAAGAAGCTCAATTCGTGTCAAAACAGGAAGAATTATTGAGAAAGAATCTTAATTGTAGAACAAAGAGTTTGATTAGAAATGTGCTCAAACAGAATATGAATTGTGACTAAGGAAACTTGATTCTAAAATTGAATTAAATGTATTCTGGTGGTTTCAAAAAGTGACGGAGCAAAAGTGTCTGATATGGTGGAGTGTTAAAAGGCTAATAAGTCCCTCATTAGAAATAGACAAAAGATTATAGTGATTTATATACAACAAAATTATCCATAATCTAAAGCCTTAAAGTTTTAGGTCAAGCCTTTCCTTGTATATGAACCACTCCTTCACTAAACATGAAGAAAATTACAAAATTTAATGTACTCTTAGTTTGAATTTTTTCTAGAATGTGCACAAACGGCTTACTAGAGTAAGTTGCATCCATGATATGCCCTGTTCCATTTCTTTGGGCTGTTTTCATTCTATTCGTTTCCTTTCGTGTCCAATATGCATAGTTAGTATATTCAACAGTGTGGACTTTATTTATTTCTATAGTGTGGACTTTATTTATTTCTATCTGTTTGGAATGGATGATGACATGTCAGGAAATGTAAATCCTATCCCATTATATTGCACTATTTTGTCAAATTACTGTTTGTAAAAATACCATTTCAAACATGGTTTTTTGGGTATCAGAATCACTGAAGAACCTATCCCAACAGCTTCATTTCTTTCATTATGTAATATGTGGTTAGAGTTTATGCTCAATGAGTTGTAGAATATCAATTATGCTTGCTATCATCTGATTCAAGTGAGTCATTATGCTGCAAAGGGTTGGTGTGAGAGCTGCTAAGGCTGCCGGAATGAAGGTTGTGGCTGTTCCACCTGAAAGTGAAGCTGATTGTTTGTCCTTAGCAGATTCTACACTTCACTCACTTCTGGAATTTCAGCCAGAGATATGGGGTCTTCCACCATTTGATGACTGTATGTAGGTCTTCATTTTTGTTTTCGACAGTTTTGGCTACAGATATGTACGGCTTTAATTTCTTTTGATTTTGTAGTGATAAGCAATGCATTACCAGTTCAACCAATTTACATGAGTGTACTTAAAGAAGGATGTGGTATTGAAGTCACAGGTTTGTTCTTTTCCTTCCTTGCTAGATTTAGTTGGGCTACATTTTTGCAATCATTGCACTCCCGACTTGGGAAAACCACGAACTTCACTTCTGTTGAGCTCCTACTTATATTTAACCAAAGCATGGCATAGAATGGGATGCTCTACTTCTATTAAGCTCAATGTTTGATTCATATCTCTCTGGTGCCGCTAGCTTGGTGTAATAGACGTTTGGTGGAACTATGCTTGTGGAGAATTCAATGTATACCTTGTATCACTAGAAAACTTATCACTAAAAAGATCAGGCTACTTTAGTTCATCTGTAAGGTAGACTTTATAAAATTTCACCGACATTTATTTTCCTAGTTATGCAAGTATGTAATTTGAGTTCCGATGTCACTGGAAAGTTTAAATGCATTATCCCAGATGAAGGAAAATCAGCTATTCCATACCAAGTTTCAGGAGTGTACTTTGGTTGGGCAGAAGTCAACTTCGATAAGATTTTCAAGGTCATTGCTGGAATTGGGTGGAACAATGGTCAGGGCACTGGTAGCAAGAATATTGTGAGCAACTAAATTTCTTTACTCATTTTAACTACAGGATTATTATGTGAATGAAGTTACATGCATCTGATATAACTTTACAGTTTCAAGTAATTCCCTATTTAAATTTATGATGACTTATTTTGTCAAGAGTTGTAGAATCAATTAGAAGATCAGTCATTACCAGTAATCTGTTTATCGATAGAAAGCCATCGTCTCCTTACCTATGAAAGAACTAGGCTAGTATGTCAAAGTTGCATACGTATCATTTATTTGGCCTGTAATGCTGTACTGAATCCCTTCAAATCCGGAAATGGTATGGGAGATAAGAACTTCTTTGAGATGGAAGTCCTGTTATTTTTCGACTCTTGCTATCTTGCGCCTAAATTACCAAAGATGAAATTCTTGTTTTTCTAGCTTGTTATTTAGATGAATTTCTTGGTATACCTCAAAGATGGACCTTCTTGTTCTGCTAGCTTGTAATTTATCAGATTGCAATATCATGTAACAGTGGTTATTTATAAACTTGTATATTGCCAGAAAGATTTTAAATTGAAGCTGCTCATAATGAATAAATACCCTTCTCACCGTCTTCACTGAAAAACAAGCCTGAATGAAATGCTCTTTATTAGTTATCCTTTTTCGCTCGTCTCTTTCGGAGTACATTCATATAAAGGCTAATTGTACTACTTTATTTCCTGTCCAGAAAATATGTGTAATTGATGGGGACAGTGGGGAAATACCTGATCAACAGATGCAACTAGTGCTGGTCGGATACATTCGAGGACTTAAAAACACGGTATGAGAATCTGAAATCATGTCATTAAATCTTGATTTTGTTTTCATACTAACCTCTTTAAAGGAAGTAGTATTTTGGCAATTGCATAAGTTATAGTTGCAAATTTCTTGAGCTGAAAGCTAAGTATAACCGGGATAGCCAAGGTATTGAACATATGCAATATATGTATGAACAATGTTTCATTGCAGTATATGTATCAAGTACTAGAACCCGTAGATGCTAGAGCAATTTAAGTTCATTAAAGGATTCTGCATATTGATAATTTGTTCCATATGCAACAGGGAACACCTTCCAAAGATGTTGAAATCCTTGAGGAGGATAAGTTCATAGCTAGTGCATCCTTGGACCTTCCTATATTCTTCAATTACTTTTCAGATGCTACTTCAGATCAATGAACTTGCGAAGGGCTCTGATATTGTTCGTGAACTCGTAAACTTATCCAAAAAGATTTCATTCCAGCATATTTCTGGAAGTAACGGACTTCATGTGAAACATGGTGTCACTTTCTACTCATTATGTCAAATTTCAACATCTCAAAATTTGTCTGCGTGTTATAGAGACAGACAAATTGCTTAATTTTGTCAGATTTGTGTTGAATTGTGCAGCATATGGTTGCAAGATAAGTAACAAAATGGACTTACATAAAATGAAATATGTTCTGGATCGAGAATTGGATTACGACTCCATTAAAATCATGTTGCAGCACCTAATCATCAAAAGGGAATTACATGTGGGAGATATTTAGAGACTCTTCTTTTAGGAGTAAAAAAACACTGACTTTTATTATGGTTTTATCAATTTTATAAGAAATTTTTAATAAAATCAGTCATTCTATTAAATATTTCTTAGGCATACAACAACATTGTAGAGGATGATTGAGAATTATGGTATATATTAAACATATTAATTTGTTATATCTTTATTTTATATTACAAATATATTAATATTAGCATGTAATATTAATTTATTTTCCTAAAAATTTATATATATTATATTAACTAATTCTTAATAATGTATTAATTAGTTTAATATGATAATAAATTAATTACTTAATTATAAGATACAATAACATAGGTAAACAATATAATTAATTTTTTATTTGTATTAGCAATTTATATTTCATAAATAATTAACAGTTATTTTAATTATTTGTTGCTATTAGAAGATAAAATTGTCAAATTTCTTAATACCTTTTTTTCCTTATCGTTTCAAACAAATATTTAATATGAAACATTAATTTTTATTTTATTAATAATTAACAATTAACAATATGTTAATTTATCAGTTTTAATAATTAATATTATATAAATGAACTTAATATAATAGCAAAATAGAACTTTTATTTTGTTTTATTATATAATAATATTAAATAAGATGATCAAGTTCTTATTTTTATTTATAATTTATTTTCTATAAGTAATTGATAATAATTTGATTTTTTAATTAACAAAAATATAACAATAAAATAATAACTATTTTTAATCTATCATTTTACATGTTATTTTATATTAAAAATTTAAAAATTTCATTTTATCAACAATCAATAATTAATAAATACTATTATTATATTTTATTTTGACAATATATTTATTAGTTTAAGGGTAAAAGACTTGAATCTCCACAGTAATTTAGGAAACTTAGAAACCCTTTAATCAAAAAATTCTAAAAAACTCTTTGTAATTTTTAATTTAAAAAATAATTCTCTTAGATTTTGATTCGAAAGTAATGGTAAATCACACATAACATTACAATTATATACAAACTGATCAAATGTTGCTTAAATAACGATCTGGCCTAACTCTTAATTTCAAACCCAAACTAAAGAAAAATGATATAAACTAAAATTTTATTATACAATTTAAAGTATTTATTTAAATCGAGTTAGTTTTAGAGTTGAGTTGGATTACAATATTAGTACCATTTGATTAGTGAGTATGATATTCATATCACATATGCTTTATCGTTATTATTTCTAAGAGACGATTTTTCTAGAAAATTAAAAACTTGGAGTTTTTTTTTAATTTTAAAGATTAAGAGATCTTTATAAAAAAATTTAAACCACAAGGAAGTTGTATATCTTTTACCATTAGTTTTATATAATAGTAAATTATATACTTCTTTGAACTTTTATTTATTATTTAATTGTATCAATAACTAAGAGGATAAATTTCATATATTTTATTAAAATTCAGAAGTCTAAATCTTTTACCCTTAGTTTTATATAATAGTAAATTATATACTTCATTGAATTTTTATTTATTATTTAATAATTTAAATAAGTAAGATGATAAATTTCATATATTTTATTAAAATTTGTGTTTTTGAATGTATAAAGTTTGTTGTTTGAATTTTACAATTAATCTATTAATGAGTTACGATTTTATCCTAATTTTTAGCATTTAAATTCTCCATAATCTTATCTTAATGTGTTCAATCAGTATTTTTTATTTACTTTCATAAGAAAGGGGCTGGAGATGCTATTTAATTGGATAAAAGATTGCTCTTAATTCAAATATGAAAGTTTAAAATGAAGAAGCAATATGAACAAAAATTAAGGGAGAGTAAAGAAGATTTTGGTTAACAAAACATTTTAATTTATTATGAAGTGCTTCATTTAATCATATATTGGATTGTTTTTTTGTGCTTTTGTTTTATAATTGTTTTTTATCAACTACTTCTAATGTGAGTATTTAGTTTATTGATTGAAATAATCATTCTTTTAATCATTTGTAGCAACTAGAAGTTGTAAATTTGATTTGTAAGGAACCATTATTTTCTAGGAAAATCACTAAACTAGATTACATGTAATGACAAATGTTGTGCTATCTTGCTTCGGTGGTCTTTTTTTTCTTCTCTTAAAGCTATTGTTTAATTAAATTCTAGATCATATCTAACGTTGTTAAACAATAAGAAACTATCCTAAAGAAAGATGAATACTTAATATCACATCAAATATATGTTCAATAAAATTAATTATTTTGTATCAATGATCAATTATAGTTTTAAAGGTGAAAGCTACTCTTAAATGAAGGTTCATTTTATTCATAAGTCTCATTTTATTATTAATTTATTTTTAATATTACCACATCCCTTATTTTGTTAAATACTTTCTTTTGTAACAATTGAAAAATTATAATTTCCTGAAATTAACTCACGCTTGTTTTATATGCAAAAACTAGGATTTAATTTGAGTTGCAAAGATAGCTTCATCATCTATAATAATTAATTAATTCTTATTAATGTATCAATTGTTATATTTATTATCAATGTAGATTAATTTTTCTTGTTATATTAGCCTACTGGACTTAAGTGTTGGTATTGATTAGTTTTTTGGGTTAATTACCAAAAATAGCCCAAACGTTCGTCAATTTTTCAATTATAACCTGAACTTTAAAAAGTAGCAATAAAATGCTCAAACTTTCAATTTTTTCAATTCTATCCTGACGTTAGTGTTTCTGTTCAGTTTGCTGACATGACTTGCCACGTGTTTCAAAAACCTTAATTATTAATACATGTCAACTAAAATTAACACAACAAATGAAGATTAATGAAACAACGTCATTGTTTTAAAATGACCTAGATGAGATTACACAACTTCGACGACCTTACACTTTGATTTCAATTTTTTCCTTCTTTTTCAATTTGTTCTCTCGGTGCCCTCGCCCTTGTGATTTTCAGATTACACAGCCACGACACCCTCATACTAAGAGTATAAGGAGAAAGAACTAAAAATAAAGAGCTTACCGGTACAGTATGTTATAATGCAAGAGTAGTTTGGAGCATTAGAAGAACAAACAAAAAACAAAAAGTTGAGGACATCGGGAGAACAACAAATAACGTCAGGTTGAAATTGAAAAAAAATTGAAAGTTTGAGCATTTTATTGCCACCTTTTAAAGTTTGGGCTAGAACTAAAAAAAGTTGAAAGTTTGAGCATTTTATTACTACTTTTTAAAGTTCGGGCTATAATTAAAAATTTGATAAAAAATTAGGCTTTCTTTGGTAATTAATATATGCTTTTTATTAGTCTACTACCCACTACAAGGAAATTCATGATTTGCGACCGACCAATGCCGACGGTATTGAAAACCGTTGGAAATACCGACCGAAAAAATCGTTCGGTCGGAGAAGTTGGCTGACAGTTGAAAAG
>JANITX010000008.1:5861236-5877833 GCA_027564395.1 Erythroxylum ulei
ACTTCGTCTTGGATAGTTGGGCTCCGGGAACGGGGTCCAGCACTGTACGACTGGGCTCCGGGAACGGGGTCCAGCAGGTAGCTCGGGACACTACGGTTTCCATCCTTATCTGGTCACATATATACGATCTAATGTGAGTTTAAAGAGTTTGGAAGAGCTTAGTATATAGGAAAAAGCTAAAAACGCAACTATGTAGCATTATCAATAACATGAGGTAAAGTTCCTCAAATATGTGATTTTTCCACATGAAGTTTAGTAGATTTGGCATCTAAAATAATCTTCCTTAAGTATTCTCATAACACAATATTTTCAAAAAAAATATTCTTTATGAATCATAAAAATAATCATACAAACACCAATAATTATAATATCCATCAAACAAACACATGTTTGAACATCTCTAGTAATTTCAAAAATCCTCAAGATTCATATAACAATAGTGTGGTTACATTTTCTTCATATTCTTGACTTCAACAAATTTTTTATTCTCTTAATTGGAGTTTCTTGTTCAGTTCAATAGAGGCTTGGAGATTTATTAGAAAATTCACCAACTCAAGTAAACAATGCCTCACCTCCACATTATATTCGATTATGGTTAATGGAGAACCAATTCTAACGTTCAAAGATAAGGGTTCAAACATGATGAGCACTTATCCTTTATTTTTTTACTTTGAATATAGAGGTCCTCACAAGGATAATAGCTCAAACTATTTCTAAAGAACCCAGGTTCAACTATCACATACAATACTTTGTACATGCCAAGCATAAGTGTTGACAAATCCATTGCCTATTGAATCTCATCTATCCACTATGCCTATAGAAAATTATGATTAAAATATTTAACCATATTTAGTAATGAAAAAAAGTGAACCAATATGTTTATTCTACCAAAATTTTCTAAATGGGACTAATATCAACTTATATTTTCTCTTATGAAATATAGTTATTTCTTTTAACTTTTCATAATCTCCTAAATCATCTCAATTAGATATTCATTTGAAATGTTTTTTTAATTTAAAATTAGGTTAGTGGCATCTATAAAATGTAAAATTGCAGCAATGTCATTGATACACTACAATTGTCCTACTAACAAGTTTTGAAGATATATGTTAGTAACTCAAGTAAACAATGTGTCACCTCCACATTGAGCCCTCCCTTGAGCAAAAGCCTTTTTGTTAGCAGCTTGAGCATATGGCGTTACCAAGAATTCTTCTACTCCACTAGTCTGGGCCCACCAGGAGTGTCTTTTCTCTTTTTCGTGGGGAGGCAATTACGGAATTTGACTACTGTCTTCATACTCGTTCCTTGCCGAACCATTGGCTCTGATACCACTTGTTAGATCTGAGAAGCCCATTTACTTGAGAGATCTTCATCATAGGCTTAGCGAGGGAACATACTCGTAAGTCTTGATATCACACTTTAACCAAAAACCTTAAACCATTAGATTTATGGGTCCTTTCCACTTATATTCTCCTCACTAATTCCATCTCTTTCCAATGTGAGATTCTTATTCACAATTGACACCCCAATAACCACAATGTCAAATTATCTTATTTGTTCAATTTATTCATAACTCATAATATCCTAACCATTACACAAATTTAATAACAATAAAGACTCTTAAAACACAATAATTTAATTATAATTCATAACTAACATTAATCATAACATTAATAATAAAAAACACATGAAAGATGAGAAGGAAACACCTAGGTCTCATAACTTCCCTCTTTAAAATAAGTTTTATCCTAACTTAAATAACCTAATAGGTCAAAAATTGAAGAATGATTTCTCCCATAGAAAATTGTCTAACCTTTAAAATAAGTTTTATCCTTTAATTTCCACTCAAATCTCTAAACTTGAATGAATTCCTCTATCTATACTTAATTTTGTCCAACGTTTTTTATACTTTATTATTTATTTTATTTTATTCTTCTTTTTATCTTCTGTAACTATCTCATCAATATTAATTTGACCACTTAATTTTCATTTAAATATAAATATTTTTAATTTGTGTATAATTATGTTTTTGGCATGTTGAATTTTTTGTCATTAAATTTCAATAATGGATATTTATCCTTGATAGAGTTTATTTAATTTTTAATAATGACTAATTTATTTTAAAGTTTTTTTAATATGTACATCTTATGTTAATTTTAATTAGTTAGAATTTATTACGACTTCTACAATAAATTTTAAAGAAATCTGAGTAAATATGAAAAAGAAAAGGAAATGATTAGGAAAACTTTGTAACGTAAAACATTTAGGAAATTTATGTGTCACCGCATATACTCTATCATGGTCAATAGAAAACCAACTCCGGCTTACAAAGGTGAGAAGTGAGAAGCTCAAGTAAGATGACTCTTTGTTCCCTTTTCTATTCACTCTACATACAGAGGTTTTCACACAGATAATAGCTCAACATATTGCCAAACATCAAGTTTCACTATAAATGTAATAAGATTGATAACTTTAATACAACTTTTACAGATGATTTGTTACTAATGCTATTACGTGGTGATAAAATACAAAGGCACTTTAAAGGTCTTTACCAAATCCTTTAAAGCAAATTCAAGGATTTATCATGGCGGAGCTATAATACTTCAAAAAGAAGCTTCTTTATCTTAACAGGTTGTAACGCAACAGGAGAGCTTCTATGTATAACCAACGGAGTGAAACATGAGCAATTCCTGTCAGGAACATTCATCAAATTGTTGCATACCTGAATGCGGCTATATTATATTAATATCTGGGTTATTCTGCGTGTATACGCTTCATCAACTTCTAAAAAGGCCAATTCCCATGAAACCAGACAATACCATTTCAGAATATATATACATACATATGCTCAAATTAGCTAGACTTGGATGTGATGATTCCCACCCAATCGTCAGATTTCTCTTAATTGGGATTTATAAAAGAGTAAACTTAATAGCAGCTATAGAAAGAACATGCTAGCTACTACTACTACTTTATATCAAGGTATGCTTTGACCATTAATTTTACTGGCTAAAGCTATGATTCTGTATAGCTACTAATTTTCATGATGCCATTTCAGTAGTCTATTGCACGGTATGCCCCCTAAGGATTGTTAGTGGTGTACTGAACTGATGTCGGACAATGCAAAAGGTGGTTTTTGATGACTCAAGTTGACAATTGTGGCTTGACAGCTCATTTTCCCTTGTTGGACAAAGGGCGCCTCCCTTTGCGATGACGAGAAGGAGAGCTCTGTTGCAAGCTGCAGGACATTACTGATTCAGGGAAACTATTTGCATTCTGGGACATCCTTCTCTTCCCTGGAGAAGGCTTGTTGATCTTTGTTGCATGTACCATTGAAGTCAGTGATTCCACGGATTCCACTGGTAATGAGATCCCAGATATCCCATCAAAGGAGAGAATGCCAGCAGTTGCACATACAGAGGCTGCAAGAGCAGCTGGAAGTGCCTTTTGAGGTTGTAATACCTGCATAACCACAAAATTAATAGTAACATAAAACAAATGATCAGCGCACACACATCCAAATTGTCAAACCTAAATACAATTAATTCCGTCTGTAATGGGAGCAAAATATTGAAGCACTAGAACTGCTTACTTTGAACAAGATTGCTGCTGATAATCGCTCTCTCAAACAGTAAAGCTGAGCAACATCAAGAGCAGTTGATTCAAACCAAAGCCACCGGTCCACAACAACCATAACCGAGTTATCTGGAGATGACATGATTTTATCACTAAGTTGTCCCCCCAACTTGTCACCTGCAAGCAATTTGTCTTCATCGCTTTCATCTTCACCTCCACCTTCATCACTGTCAGTATCTTCATCATCATCGTCCTCATCATATTCTCCATCATAATCATCATTTTTTACCGGAGCAACAGCAATCTCAGTTGCAAGGATAAACATTGGGAGTGGCCCAATAACAGTACAGTTCCTGATGTTCATACTCATCTCACCACGGGTTATCTCATCATAAATAATCAAGGGGCAACTACGGTTTTTACTAAAAGTCAACTTAAAATTGAGGGAGTGAGGGTGTAGCCGAACTTTAGCGCCACCAGTAGTCTCCACAACTGAACGCTTTCCATTTTTAGGTGGAAGGAGTCTCCCCACATTTGGATACAGGCCAGCCACAAGGACAGCATGGATGATGCCAGGGTCACGTGCATTAACATTATAAGTTGAAATATCTTCTGCAATAAACCCATTGCGAATTAACTCTGTCTGAAGCTGCTTTCGCATGCCGTGCAGCATGTTCATGGTACTTGAAGAGACAAAGTATTGAGAACAAAATCTTGCTTCTTGATGCATATCCTTTGCATTCTTCCAGCAATGAAAAGCCGCTACAATCGCAAGCTGATCACTATGTCCACCATACAATGAAGCAAGCTCAAATTTAGCTGCAGTGGCTTTCTTTTTTTCAATTGGCAATATAGGAAGTGTAAATGGGTCTCTAAAGTCAGTGGCACACGCTAATGTCAAAGCTGGATCAAGGCAATTCATCAAGATGGCAAAAAAAAGCATCTTGCTTGTCAATGGATGAATTGGTAAGCAACCTAACTTCTCCCCAAATTCAGTCAAATTTTCATCTGATGACAGTGCCCCGATTTCCTGCAGTACAACAATAGCATTATGTATGCTCTCAGGAAGAGGAGGATCCAGAGTCTTTTGCAAAAAACTGTTGATCAGACAACTAGGATCAAGCAACTTGACCTGCATGTGGTACAAAATAGATCTAGAATAAGCATGGAAGGAGTACATTCCAGTTTCATATATAAAGGAAAACAGAAAGATACAGCAAGCCCATTTGGTTTTTTTCACTACATACAAGAGGGGAGTACTTTACCTGCAAACAAAGTTCCTCAATAGGGATTCGTTTAATTTCAGGAAGTTGAAATTCTGGCAGAGATGTTGCTCGTAGTTTCGAATAAAGATGATAACATATTCCAGGCTGACAGCGGCCTGCACGTCCCTCCCTTTGCTTTGCACTTGCTTTGGAAATCCATGAAGACTGAAGAGTTGACACGTTGTTGTAAGGATCATAACTTTTTTCTTTCATGCGACCACTATCTATGACATAAACAATATCATCAACGGTAATGGAACTTTCAGCAATATTAGTTGATAAGATGATTTTGCGACAACCCTGAGGTGGGCGTTTGAAGACCTTCTTCTGTTCCACAGATGGAACCAGAGAATGTAGAGAAATAATCATAAACTTTAAAGGATCATTGAAAAATGGGTTGGCAAGTAACCTTTCCCTACTTCTGTTTATATCATCCCATCCTGGAAGAAATACAAGGATAGCACCATCTTTTAAATCGATACATATTTTTCTTATTAATTGCTCTATAAGAACAACATCAATAAGTTCAGGGTTAATTGTTGCTAAATATTTGTCAAGTTGCTGTTGTTGTTCCACTGAATTGGAAAGGGTACTCTCAACATGTCTTTTTATCACTTGAACCGCTTCCTGTTGGTTTTCTTGCTCAGCCAATTCCAATGCTGTTTTCCCATCCTTAGCCTGTAAATGGCAGTCTGCACCAAAAGAGAGTAGTGTGCAGATCTCTTCCACTTTACCTTTTCCAGAAAAGACCATCAGAGGAGTTAATCCACTTGAGGAATGCTTATAATTATAAATAGTTGGGCTTCCCTCAGAAGAAACTAGATCCAGAAGCAGATCAAACTCATTACTTAACCAAGCCAAATCAATGGCTTCATCTAAAGCATCTCTGTCTTCTGCTGTTAGCTCATGACTATCATTCAAGGCACTTGGCATGCCCGAACCAAGATGGTTATCATCTGAGGATTTTAAGATGGAAAGAACATCTTCCAAGTAGAAACTTCTGACCTAAACAGTATAAAGAATACAGGATAAGTAAAATTGCAAGCAGAACACGAGGTCAACAAAATTGGAAAGTATTTTACAGGATAAGTGAACCCAGGAATGCGAATAATTGGACAGCCACCAAAATATCGTGAAAATCGTTCAGCATCAAGAGTGGCACTCATCAATATCTGTAGATTGCTCATAGGGAAAAAGATATCAATAAACCAAATATTAAAGGTCCTACAAAGAAAACAATGATCAAATTATTTTGTATCAGTTTAAATAGACAATAAATGAATGGAACCAACCAGTCGAAGACGAGGATAGGAAGGTAGCAAGTCCCTGCAAGTATGTTAACAAATTTAAGAGCAGTCCCTTTATTAAGCATCAGGAGAAAGTATATGGGTATTTTTGACAACTCACTGCAGATATTAACACCAATAGAGATTGTTGAGCAATAGAAAATGTTTATTAATATTCCGTTTTTGACATTTTGCTCATTTTGCTTTTCAATGGAAAAAATTAGGAGAAAAAAATTAGAACTTCAGAATGAAAGAAAAGACATAAAAGAAAGGAGAGAAGAACGAGAAAATTGAAAGAATACAAAAATAAGTAAAAAATACAATGCTGTGATCAAACAAAAAAGAAACTGGAAATCTATGTTATACCATGTGGAAAACAAAGGAAGACCTATCTTCTCTAAATAAGAAAAATCAGATATTGTATTGTGGATGGTTTAGAACAATTGGTAGAAGTTTGAAACTAAAAACATGGGTTCCCAATTTGCAAAATAGAAAACATGTTATTTGGCCACTATTCTTCTCTTGGAAATTATTTTGAAATACTTTCCCCTTTTCTCATATCTTAACAGCTCTTATTTTTTTACTTCCAAATTTCAAAAGCAAAATGTCGTGGATGAAGTCAACTGTGTTACACAACTTGACGAAATTGTGAGAAAAAAAAATCAAGGATGCAACTCTTTGATCAGAGGACAACTGGAAGAAAGTTTAGCTCCTTCAGGCCAATGATGCACTCACTCTGAATGTTCCATAATTCTCAGATTTTGAAATCAGAACACTATAAAAATACAACCTATTCAAGATACATGTTAGCAACCAAACAATTTAATACCTGATAATTGCCAACATGAAATCTGAGTAGCGATCTCTTTCATGTATTTCATCCTACAAAAGAAAATCAGGAGTTGATGTTCAAGCCAATTCAACCAGTATATAAAGCCATATAGTTTCACAAATGATGATAGTGTAGATCAAAAGAACAATTAGCAAGCCAAACTATGATAAACAACCGTCACTTTCTCATTTTCTGAAGTGGCTCCAGATTAAGAAGTTAAATTTTGACATGAAAAACTGTGCTTCAGATTCTTATGCTCGTTAGACTGGTGGAATAATAATGTACATATTTATCGTCTCAGGCATCTGAAAACAGAGCTATAATTCCAGCAAGGGACATAAATAAAGTAGATATCCACATGAAAAGCACGTTATCCAGATTAACTGCCATAGTCAAAAAGAAATTTTTGGAATCATTTTGGTCAGTCTCCCTTCTCTACAAATTCATTTAAATTAGATGAATAAAATGTAAGAAGTGAACATCCCTAGGTCCTTTTTTCCCCTATTGCCAGCAAAGTTCATCCATAAAAATCTGGATCACAATTTCATGAATTCAGAAGCAAACACATCTATTTGTATTCTAACTGTTGCTGCACCTGTGTTTACAAAGAGAAACCAATTGCTACACAGAATGCAAACTAAACAACTGTCAAGTCAATTCCTGTAATAATGGAATTTCATCAACATCTGATGGCAATTTAGAGCCCTTCTTTTTAATTTTGTAACCGTATTCAAGTTTTTAACTTGAAGCCTCAATTTTACTGCTATGGTGAGAATATATTCATGTAAAGGAGCTTAATCATCTTGTGTTAAGAAACATCAATTGTAGGTTTTTTTCTGTTGAAACCAATTGCAAGCTCTAGCTCAAGAAAACAAAATAAAGGAAAGACAACATTAAAAAAAAGAAAAAAAGAACGGTCAAGGGGTGGTGGAAGAATTGTGGAATGCAGCTTGGGAAGTCGAAGATGCATCTTCGCAGAGAAAACTGGACAGTTACTTTTACTTGCCCATTATGAATGGTAATATGTTTTGGGTTTTAACAGTAAGGTAGATCTGATTAAAAATTAGTTACGTAAGCATAAGTTCGAAAAATGTGACTCTTTGCAATGCCAAAAGAAATATAGAACAAGTTCTTTCATCAAGTTAAGCCCTTGCGGCAGTTGATGGCTTTAGACTTTCTGAGAATTATTATGAGCATATCAACAATTATAAGTACCTTCCCATCTACCAGAGTTCAAATCCTTGTAGGTCCACAGGGTGAGAGAGTCTATATACATTTATTCTTTTCATTAACCCATAAATAACATTTTGGTTCCAATTTTGTATGGAGTTGATTAACAGTTTTAAAATTTCAATGCAACTTAAATGCTCTAGCAGCGATTACGAAAAAAGCAGAACTTAAGCGGCTGGGATTTGGGATCAGGATAGCAGAAAACATAGACACTAAAAGAAGTCCATAACATACCCTTCACATTTTCAATCTTATGCAAGTAAATTTTATTTTCTAAATAAGTTCTAACCTTATTTGGAAAAGACTAATTCTATTTAGATGCTCACATGATCTGAACCTATGTAGCTCAAAAGAACAAATATATCTCCCATGTAAGCTGGAATATCAATAAGATGAGGAGAAAATAAAGAGTAGAAGCAAAGTATGAGGAGAAGAGAAATTCTAGGCAAGAAAAGGAGAAGAGAAGGAACGAAACAGAGAACTAGATGAAAATGGCAATACATCATTAGCCTGACTTCATTTCTCTAATTCTATTCACAAATTTATTGAGACAAATAGTCATGGGAGAAAATCAAGTTATTTGGGACATGGAGGAGTGACAAGGTGAACTGCTAATTTTCAGATGCCAATAAAAACTATAACAGGTGTGCCAGAAGCTATTTAAGCTATTCCCTGTAATAGGGTCACCTTTGGTAGAGTTATTGCATAGAAGTGCTAGTGTAGGGCAATCCACTTTGACTCTTTTTAAAGTCTATACTTATAATTGTGAAAACCAATAAAGATAATTATATGATATCTTCCGTCTAACAACATACTTCACAAACAAGGTAGGAATTTCCATCTGGTAGAAAGACCCTAAACAAGAAAACAATGAAAATATAATGGTTCTCTTAAGTTCCAGAAGAGTAACTCATGTTCGCACTAAATGGTGCACCATTCTACACCTGACTAAGACTTTTAATTATTCAATAGCACATTCAACAGAGAAGCTACTAATAAGTATAAAACAAGTTCAAATAAGGCAATAAAATAAAATTAAAATGATCAAAGGCATTAAATCATAACAGTATTAAGTCATTTTTTGTCAATTTTTCATTTTTATTCCTGCCGGTCAGCCAGCTTAGACACTTCAACACTTGCTATGATTCAAATGCCTACGGCAGAGGTAAGGCTGACCTACAGTTGTGTGGCTAAGAACCTAATTGAAAGAGAATATTGATATCCAAACTACCTTCTTATGGGCTTAAGCCTTATACATTAGATATACTATAAAGATGTTTGATTCCAATATAGGGAAATAAAACATCATGTATCTCAAACCTCAGAAAAAAAATAAGAGTAAATCAGATTAAAAATAAACATCATGTTTATTTGCAGCGATTGAATACATAAACTTCAAATATTTTTTAATAGTGGCCTATCATTATCTCATACGCAAAATAAACATTAGGATTGTTCAAAACTAAGACAACTGATTGGATATTCCAACATTCCACATTTACTCAACTAGAAGAGCAAATTTAAAGTCTTCCCAACAACTCCGCTCAACCAATTTCATCCGAATATATATTTGAATGCTTGAACTCAAATTGTTAAACACTCAATTAGATACTATAAATGGAGGAGCTAGACAATAGATTTTAAAGTAAGGTATCTTTTGTCCTTCCAAGTATTAAACTGTATGGTCACATCAGCCAAGAGATTCTTGTAAGTCTAATGCATGGGTTTAGAATGTAGTCACTTTCATGTGCCTATATGCAAAAGTGAGACAGAGGGCAAGGCAGAGATACTACCAGGTCATAAATAATGGACAAAGGAAATAATTGAATAACCAACTTTGGGCTAGGAAAGAAAGTCACTCATCCTTCCTCTTTATGTAAGACAAATGATATTAGAAATGAACTGGAAATTACATTTGGGTCATTGTAGTATGCTAGAGAACAACATTCTCCAGACATTCAACACATGGATTGGTTTTATGAAACTCCAGCTCGTTTTTCATGATGGTCAAAGTTCAAATCAAATAGTGGGAAGCAATGGTTTCATGTTGTTTGTAAATTAATATGAACAAGAGAATGAGTCGTATTGCACACACACATTTTAGGTGTTACAGCATACATATTTATATTTACACATAGTATCTAAACTAGGAAATAAAATCAAATATTTACAGCCTAAAAATATACTCAGAATACTCTGTAGGATATTCTGACATAGTTCACTGTAGCCAGCATTAGTAGGGAATGCTTGGCCCATCTAACTGTAGGATAGAAGTTATCAATGATAAACAATGACGGTTAACAGCGGTATAACTGGCTGGCAATGATCACAGATTATAATAATGATTCAAGTGATTGATATTGGATGAGTTTTTTGAATAGTGAGTATCTCAAACGTCTAACACCAATTTTCTTACATCAGAGCAACAAAAAAGTACAAATACATTCCTGTCTAATGAACTTTTTTGAACAAAACTAGCAGTGCCTTAAAGCCAAACGCCAAGAAGTACACAAAGATATGCCCCAGTTGAACCAATGTTGTGAAACCAAGGTCAAGTACATGGAGTCTATATAATTAGAACAAAGCTATTCACGGAATAATGTAAACCATAGCATTTAAACTCTACCCAAATCTATGCGAATCCAAAATGATGAAAAATATAAATGTCATAAACTGCAGACTTTGAAAAAAGTGTGGAGAGAAAAACAGCAGTAAGAAGTTTATACCACAATGATGTGCGTTATGTCAGAAATGTCTTCTTTCGCAAGCTTATTCGATCTTTCTCTTTTGGAACTAATTCCTCTAGAGACCAGCACACGCAATAGAACCCCGTTAGTGCAGAACACAATTGATGAGTGCTTCCCACCTTTTCTTTCTAGTCGAATCTAATTTTGGAACCAAGATATAGGTCAGACATACGCATGAGAATAGCGTAGAAGAAAAGAGATAATACCCTGTAAAAATTATAAAATTAAAAAAAAAACTCCATTGTTTCAAATAAATAAAGCTTGGCCTAAATTCACAATCTGCATTTATTTTGCATATTGAAGAACAATGACAAGAACACAGTAGATATAGGGTTTGTTTAACATTACACCTGGGTTTTTGGAATAAAAACCTTCGGTCCGGGGAGCTGGGCTTACATACTGTAGAAGTGAACTTAACAAACTTGCTTTTGATTAATGTAATTATTTTTTGGTTAAAAATAATTATTAAAAAGAATAATGAGAGTAAATTAGTATACTACTAGTTCTTTTTTGTGCTTACAATTCGTAGAAGTGAAGTTAACAAGCTTGGTTTTGATTAATGTAATTAATTTGTAGGCTAAAAATAATGAATAAAAAGAATAACGACAATAAATTAGCATATTATGGTATAATATCTGAATGTCCTATTTAATTATCTTTTTAGCATAAAAAATTATCAGTAAATTTATCTTTTTATTGCAAGTTTTCTCACTATTAAATACCTGTGTTTGTCAAGTTCACATCGAAAACATTTTACATTCAAGAAAAACAATTCAAATTTAGCAATTTTTTTGTGGATGTATTTGGTTCAAAATAACAGTTTTGACAAATAAAACAATGTTACTGAAAATTGAAACCTACGGTGAAAAAGAGGTTTGAGAGATGCATTGACAGCATTTCCAAATTGCAGTGAGAAGGTCATAAAACAACAAAAGAAGAATGATAATAGAAAATCCAAATGCATGTGTATGATTCCCAGCAACACGCTACAGTTGTTACCATGCTCTCCTAAGCAATTTGCATCTTAAAGTTTTGTGAAGTGCATAACTTAGAAAGATTACTAAATAAAAGCTCCAAGTTCAAACTGTACTTATTACTATTAAAACGTATAACTATCACCTTGTATCCAACATCTTCTCCAATATTCTGTCCTCTTTCGTAAGCAATTCTCTCAGCAACTAGTCATGAAGACAACACATACCATGACATCACATATATTATTATAATGAGGGAAAACAATAAGTTTTGCAGCACATTAATAGAAAGAACTTAGCACATGTTCAGAAAGTGAGTGCACCTGATGTTGCTGAGATCCTTCGAGGTTGTGTGCATACTATTTTGCATGCTTTGCCCTTCTGCCACATGTGGTCCAAAACAAATTGTGGGACCTGGATCATTTATTATTATGACAGAAATCATTAAACCTCATATCACTGGCTAATTTAGTCAAGAGTAATAGCTTGTAAATAGTAAACTATTTGCTAGGAAGACAACTACACAAAGTTTCAAAAGCTTCAATACATGTAATGGCGAGCGAGCGAGAGAGAGAGAGAATGCAAGCCCTTCTAATCCATGATTTATCATTTCATAATTCTTATCAAATGATAGAATTGCAGCAGCCTGACATGGTTCGGCATACATATCCAACTCAATTCTTCAAATTTTTGGCTAGACATTACAGTTTGCAAAAAGCCATTGCTAGAAAACCGAGCTTTATAGCTGTTCTAATGAAGGAATATTTACTTGAATCAAACAGCTCATTGTTAATAACCTTTTAAGACCATATAATAGCTTTCAAATTGAAATGATGAATGACCCATGGGAAGCTTTCGAATTGAAATGATGAATGACCCATGGGAAGAAACTAGAGAGACATCATTTTAAGTAATCTTAAGATGCTAGTCTGACAGCCATATTAGTTGTCCTCCCATTAACAAAAATGTTTTGAAAACAACCATTTGATTGCTATACTAGTGGAGTTCGTCATTGATTCCACATCACACATGCTTTCTAGTAAATCCTATATGATGCAGATAACAAATGATAGATCCATTCAGGTAAATTCCCACATATTCATGTCCCTCCTGTATCAAAAACTATTTAGTCTTCTTCAATGCCCATATGGGCATATAAATAGAATAGGCATACCAACTGATCAGTGCATCTCCACCTTCTTACAGGTCACTTGTTTCTTAACCTACTGTGTGTTATCTCGTGTCCATGTTGGCATCTGAATGCACCTGAGTTCATAAACTACTTGCAGCCTGATTGCAAAATACCTCTCAAATTAGCTAGACCTTATAATCATATATGATCTCAGTTGTCTTTTGTCCATTTCACCCAAGCCCTACTCAATTCTGTAATCATTTTACTTGGCATATACTTTTGATCACTCCATCCAAAATCATCAATGGAAATTTATCTTCGAAAAACACCCTAATTGATTTTCAAAAGTTAATTTTCTATCAAACTACTACAATGAGTTGGGCACTCTCCTAATGTGGACACCATACTACAGATCACCATATTATTTAGCATGACTTCAACATTCTTGTTTTCTAAGCCCAACATGTAGAGACAGTCACAAGAACTGCACTACCACATTTTTCAATCATTTCAGCAATAAAATTAAATTCACCAACACCAGTCAGCCAAAAACTTACAAATGACAAGTTCTAGGACAATGCATAGATAATACATAAATACATGCATACAGTATATAGTTGATAGATCAGTAAACAAAAGGGATGGTGAAAACAATTTTGCAAGTCATTTTTGACAAGTTCAATAATTTGTAATAAAAAGTAAGAGAATATCAGAACCTGTGTGGTTTTTCCACATCCAGTCTCTCCAGATATAAGAACAATCTGTATCCAAACATAATATACAGATTAGCTTTAAGAAGGAACCAGAAGTCCAGTCGTTGTAAAATAGTCGTAAAATAGCTCAACAAAAGACATGACTTGGAACCAGAGTATAAGATAAAGGAGAGAGAGAGAGAGAAAAACGATGAGAGGTCAATTCATCAAGACAGTCCAAAATTTTTATCATTACTCTACTCTAGTGCTTTTAAAAATGAGAAAAATACAAAACAATAAATAACAAAACTCCAGCAATCAGGAAACAGCTAAATAAACTCTCGTCACCCCAACAGTTAACAACCCCATAAAGAAACTCACATCCAACAGTTAATAGCTAAAGGATTCTTGTGTTCATAATATATGCTTGATGGTCAAGGAAGATAGGTTTACACACAAACAAAAAAATTTAAGGTTTAGCTACAATTAGAAATAAAATCGTTAATATTTTTATTAAGGCCAGGAAGTAGCAAACTTTATACATCTTGCATGCAAAAAAGAAATTAGAAAAGATAAAATCATCTTATCAAAAATCATTTCATACTTTATTGAGATAACAGAACTATAAACGGTATGATTTCATGTCACATCTGTATCAAGGATTCATGCAGAAAATTGTTGATACTAAAATCAATGTGTAACCTGATGAGATTCAATGGCAGATGTAATGTCATCTCTGAAGGATCCAATTGGTAGCTTGGACCTCAGTTCAGCAATCTGTACACACAAAGGGATCTCAGAAACATTTAACAATCAAGATACTTAATTGAGAAATATACAATTGAATCTCATAAATACTTGCCAACCATGATGTTTCATTGATCATATAGAACTATGTGTCCATGTGTGTATATTTATAATTGGAAAATATGTGTACATGCACGCGTACATATCTTATGTACATGTGTGTCTATGAGATCTTTCCAAGGAATGACTATAAAGCGTTTCCCAAGTAACCATCACTGAACTGCACAATATTGGCTTCAATCTTATGTCTTAAAGACAACTATAAAGCCACAATATCAACAAAGATAAACCATAAATTTCTAAAAGTTGTGGTGAAAATTCGAACCTGTAAAAGTTTTGCCGCACTTTTTACTCTAGAAGTAAGTGAATCCACCTTTTTAGATATTTCTGCTTTGCTCATTGAAGGTCTACAGAATATGTCATCTCTCTTAATCTGTATTCTATCCACCTTTTCACTATCCTTGATAACTAGTTTCTCATCAAGCTCTCCTTCTTCAGGTGGGTAACTTGCAAAAAGATCTTGCAAAGCCATTTTTGATTGTTCTGAAAACATAAATTTGGTGAGACCTTCTTTGGCTACTTGGTTGTCCACCTTCTTTGCCAATTTGTAAACAGAAACACGCCGTTGACTCCGATGCCTAAAGGTCTCAGGCTCATAAGATATAACAGGAAATTGAGACACCAAGAACAAATACCAATTAAAGCTATATATATATATATATATCCATACGGTTGACAAATTAAATTTTTCATAATAACACGTGGGGCATGGGATCCAAAAATATGTACTCACCCAGAACTCTTGGATTTCATTCCCATTTTCCTGCACACTTCGTGGACAACAGCGCGCTCGTGGTTTGAAAGATTGGCTTCAAACGTGTAAACTGAACCCAGAATCCAAATAAAAGGGGAAAAAGGAAAAGGTGTGGAGCTTGGTCAGATAGTATTGAGAAACAAGTGAAACCCTAAAGACATGGTGTTAAGCTGACGACTCCGCAGCTTAGAGTTGCCCCTAGACTTTCACTTGCCAAAAGAAAACAACCATTCCTTTAATGTCCTGAACAACTCGCTCATTCTACTGTGAGAATTTCATAACATCTAAACCTAAAGAACACTCCTTTCATCCAAACCAAAATATTAGGTAGTCATTAAGGATCCTTCTTTCCCATTAACAATAGGTAATGAACAATTCCTTCAATCTAAGAACATGATAAAACAACCGAATAAATCGAAAAATATCGTACCTTGGTCGTTGGAAGCACGGAACTGATTGAGTATTTGGGAAATTCGAATACGATGAGCTTCAGCAACATTAGGGTTTTGATGGTTTTGGTGTTGTGATTTTGCTTGCCGCTTTCTTCCCATTTTGCTTTTTCAAGTCTTAGCTGTTAACAAAAGAATCAAACAGACAAGTGTAGAGATTGAATATATTTACCTATTACTACTGAACAAAAGATAGTTTCCCTTTCTAAGGTTTGATTTCTTCTTCTTCTTCTGTACAGCAATAACATGAAGAGGTGCTTTCTCTCTACATATAAGGAAGGAAGAGGGTTAAGCCTTTTGGTTCCTTCCAATTGCTATCCATACTTCTTTAGAGCATTCCCTACATGTTTTTTGAAAAGTTAAATACCACCTTTGCGTTTTTACTTAAACGACGCCACATAGGACTTATTTGTCCTACTCACTTAATAGTACATAAACTGCATAGATACTTTGATAAAGTTTCCGGGAAGCTTGCAGATTAAGGTTCACTCTGTTACTGTTGTGGATGTTATGCTCTTTGTACTATTGTTTGATCTACTCAAGCAAGCTTCTTTTTGCTTTTTCTTTATGATTGAAAGTATCTATATTTTCTCTTTATCTAAAGTTTGTACGTGCATGTGCTTAGGTGAATTCATCTTAGCTTCTTTTGATAGGAGTATCTTCAATGATCCAATTGTTACCATGAATTATATGGGACTAGCAGGTTATCTCTGCGTAAATGCGCAGTAAAAATGCCCAGTGCATTTAATAAAAATTGAAACGGGTAAGAAATTTTTTTTAATCATATAAAATT
>JANITX010000008.1:5948085-5965921 GCA_027564395.1 Erythroxylum ulei
CCGATTTGCTTTCTTTGACTTTCGCCTTATGTTTCCGTTTACCGAAAAAAATTAAGAATTCGATTTCCTTTTGTTTCGTTTTTCGTTTCCGTTTTTTTGTTTTTTTTTCGGTTGGGGTCCAGTTCCAAAATCGGGTCCCAACAGTTATTTTGTAAAATAATTTATAAATATTATTAGTAGAATCAATTACTAATGATAAAAAACTAATATGATTGGATTCAAATCAAGTAAATATTAATAACATATTATTTGTCTAATAGGAATATTGTATGATGAAATGATTGAATTATTTAGAAAAATAATATATGAACAAATTAGTCAAAACTACTTTAATATTTCTAAATATTTAGTTAGTAATGATATGTTAATAAATATCATATATCATAAATATGATTTAGGGTTATAATTTATATCCATTTCTAACGTGTTTAAGAATCTAATAGATCACATACAAACAATGATTTAAAGAGAAAAAAGTATTTTAATCAAGTTAGACTTTATTATAAAGTTTAAGTAGTTTTAGGATTAAATATGAGATATTAGTAAATAAAGATCAATATGAAATATTACATCTTATTTGGACCCAATTCATATTTAATTAAAATAATTTTAATTCTAATTAAATTTTAAATTAACTTAGAATTTAATTGCAATTAAATTACTAAAAGGTCCAAAACTTATTATGAATAAATTGAAGCTTCAAGAAGCTAACACTTTTTGCCTTTCTCTCTCTATTCTATTTGTAGAATTCTTTCAACATGTTATGTGGATACTGTTAGAGACTAAACACATATCCACATATACAACTACATTAACTTAAATGAGCAAATTTCATAAACGACTTAAAGGAAACAACAAGAAAATAATTAATCTTCACAATAATTTTCATGCTTATTTCATTTTATATAGGATCGAATTCCACCCGATTTCTTAGCAAAACGAATCCTTGTCTCGGTCCTTTTGTACTTTATGGTGTTAGATATTATGTTCTTTCCACTTCCAAACAAACAAATTTAAAGAAAACAATACATTAAATTTTGGTTAAGATGGTTTAATATTATTTTCTTTCAGTTTTCAAATAAACCATTTTAAAGAAACTAATACACCCGCATTTTCGTTAGTATCTTTAAATGCTCATTATGTTTATAAGTATAAGACCTCGCTCCACCCATATGTCTTTCTTTATTTATCAACATAACAGAAAATAAACAGCATTCTTTCACAGTTTTAAGCCATTATAACTAACAATATACATCCAAGGGTACATACAAAGAGCAAAAGTTAACTATCGCCTCTATGTTGGGCTTTCATCCCAAACACATAACACTTTTGGACTGCAGATATCAACGTCTAATTTGGTATCCACAATTGATTCAAACGTAGAAAAAGCATGCCAAGGGATCTCCTTCAAATGGACAACTGGGCCATCCGAATGCACATTTTTCACCTTTCATTCGACATGTCCTCTAGTGAATGTAATTAACTTGTCCTTTCCTTGCACTTATTGTCATTATGTATGCCACATCGTTGCTTGACCGAAAGCACTTTTTTGTGTTTTATAAACCCAACTTATGTGTAAAATACTTGTAATAAAGAGATGGTATACTCAAATTATAAACTAAACTAAATGAAGAGTAAACTCAAAATGTGAGAATCTTCTGTCCAATTTTACTCTTTCTAATCCCATCAAATGCTTCAAACGATGTTGTTTTGACCACTGAATAAAATTGGACAGCCTCTAAACTTATGTTCAATAGTTAAAATGATGTTATAGGATTAAACGGGAAAAAAATTCTTGTTAAGTAACCGTTTCATCACGATAGTTTAAGCTATTGTGTGAGGTCAACTTAATTGATTCTATATATTTATTAACATACCTCCTTAAGTGAAAATCTTTTGAGCTTAAAACTTATACAGAGCCAATCTATCTTATGTTGAATAATAGGTGGGTGATAAGATTTAAACTCACAATCACTTGATTACAAAAGCTCTGATACTATATTAAGTGATCGTTTCATTACAATCGTTTAAGTTATTATGTGAGACCAACTTAATTAATTTTATATATTCACTAACAAATCTAAACTCAAATCCAACATGTACTGGAGGTGGATGAGTAAGTAGAACATGGGCAAATTAGATTGATTAACTAAACTATTTGAAAATCCAAGATAAGATCAGATATGCACGAGAAATTGGTTTTTATTTGGAAAAAAAAAGCTGACGACCGCATTGTTGTTAAAAACAAAAGGCACTCAAAAGCAGCATTGATTAACAATGATGTGGAAAAACATTGTTGGAGACACAGAAATACAGAAACTGTAGACAAGTGCGCAGAACCCAACGTAATGTATGAAGTTGAACCAGCCAAGAAACTTGGAAAAGGACAATGTTTGGAGGTAGAAGAAACAAAGCACCAGCTACTAAATATGTGTTTGGTTCTCAAGCGTGACAACACATGCAATGCAGTGCAATGCAACAGTTCTTTGTGCATATGAGAAGAGAGGAGAAAAAGACAAACAAGAAGAAGAAATAAATGCTCAACCCCAAGTGGAGAAACAAGGGTAAGAAAAGGCCAAAACCAGCAAGAATTGAATTCGGGAAACCTAATCCACCACATCACATGCCCTCTCTCTCTCTCTCTCTACTTTCTTGCCGTGGCTACGTGTGGATGCATTGACCACAGCATATTCCACTTTTCTATTCCAATTCTGTGTGAATGCACACAAACCACTTTCCTCTCCATCGTAGAGCTCAAACTGTCACCCCATTCAACTCTAAAGTGGTTTATAAAGATGTTTAGATTGAATGTATATACAAAAGTGAGTTCTCTACTTGTTAACTAAATTAGCTTATTTGGGTAAAGACGAACTAACCAATCTTTGGGACGTTTACAAGCCCTGATGAAGTATGTTTGATGCATGAAGACCAACACTTTTAAATGTTGTCGATAACATTTCACTTGGTAACACGAGCAAAGATCTTACGATCTTAGTGTTTCATACTTATATATGACAAAATGAAAGTGGGAGTGGTAGTAGTGGACATAGTTGACAATGTCAAATGGTTGCCTCCAAAAGAAAAAGGAATTGGCCACATCAGCTAATTGCACAAAGAAGAATCAAGAAGCATCCTCCTCCTAGAACCTAACCTTTTGTTCGGTCGGTCCCCAACAATCCCAGCCCTCCTCTCACCATCAAACAACTAATAAAAGAGCCAAACTTACTTGACCCTTTAAAAGACTTGAAAAGCTTGTGTTGAAGTAGACTCCTTGATCCTTAATTTCAAAATAAAACCTATTTGGGTACATAAACAACATTTACTTTTTAAAAAAGTTTAGGAATCAGCAACTATATGTTCAATCAAAAACATTTTGCTATGATGATGATAAGCCTTAGAGCATCAGGTAAAGTTATTTCTTTGTAACTAAAAAATAATGAGATCGTTTAACGGAAATCGTCTCTTTGTAGCCTTATGCACCGGAATCTAGAGGAGGAGGAGTTGTTATTGTTGTTGTTTTATCGCAAGTATTTTGTCAAATGATGAACATAAGAAATTGTCCTTTTCAAAATCTTAATTAGCGTTGAAATTTACAAACATACATACATGTCAATGAAGGTTATTCAAATTTCTCCATCGAGTTTATTAATCTCAACTTTGAAAATAAAAGTGGGAATCTTCAATCTTATTCGTCATCCAACATATGAAGTTGGCGTATAAACTTCATGGTAACACATGTTCCACACGTACGATTGTCATTGTTTTAGAGCATATTGTTTCGCAGCATTAGTAGTCATGATGTTTTATTAAAAGATGAAGTCATCGTTGGTATTCAACATGATGTCTTCAATGCATCTACGATGCAATAGGGATGTCCAAGAAACCTTGAGATAAGGTAACATAATCCTTTTTATCAAATATATACGATTTCATTGTTCCATGATGTCAAGTAAAAAAGAACGGTTCATTTTATTTCTGAACATAAAGTAATGATGTGGACGGGAAAGAAGAGTTGGAAGCAGAAGATATAGTCCACACATGTGCAGTACCTGGTATGGCAGTGGCAGATGAGGGAGGGAGGAATGGACCAAGACTGGTTGTCGCTACCGTGAGTGTAATTAAACTTTATAGGGAGAAAAACAGTTTTATCTTAATTGTGCAGATGCAGAATGAACCTCTTTCTCTATTTTTAACATATTTCCATAAAGATAAATAAAAGACGTTAAACTTTTGGTTCTTGTTTACTTAAAAAAGAGTATCTGTAGGGGGAAGGGGATTTGTCTTCGAGGACCTGTAGCCTTCAGTATTTCTGCTTTCCTTTGGTAACAAAGTGTAAAAAGATGATGTGTATATCCTTTTATCATCACTCTTATCATCAACCTTAGCGATATAAAGTGGAACTTGGATTACATGTCATGCAAGAAATAAAGCTATTGGTTAGTGGTGAGCTTGTAGCCAAACCCAAACAGTAACAAAGGGAAAGAGAGAGCCAAAACACTGAGACCACTCAAAACTTCCACGCATCTTGGCCTTCCACTATCCTCTTCCCCAACTCAGTCGCAGGGGATCATTGTTTTAGAGGCTGCAAAGTTAAAACACTTTCTTTTCTTTTTCTTGTAATTTGTTCTTTTTCAGATGGCGGGTGTTCTTCTTTGGGTGATTTGTCCCAAAGAGAATGCCATTGGAGCTACTTTACTCAGCTTGATACCGAAAAGTAGGAAACAATTGGGAAGGTCCAAACTTTGTTCATCAAGACTGAAACTCTCTTCTGGGGTATCTGCCTTTTCAAGTGCTGTGGCAAACCCAGCAAGATCTTCAGAGGAGAGGGTTTATGAAGTTGTGTTAAAGCAAGCTGCTTTAGTAAAAGAACAGAAACGAGAGAGTGGGGTGGATGTGGATAAAGATGTTGATGATACAGAAGGAATGACCGACTGGAATCTGTTAAAGGAGGCCTATGATAGGTGTGGTGAGGTCTGTGCCGAGTATGCAAAGACTTTTTACTTGGGTATTTGCACTTTTGTCCCCTCTCTCTTCGTCTTGGTTTAGTCCCTGCAACCAGCATACTTGTTCTTAAATTCTTTTATTCTCATCTTTTCAAACATAAAAAAGTTGATTATGTTTGCAGCAACCAACAATCTGATTACGTTAAACTTTTTCAAAGGGTTGCCTTTGGACATGGGCGTCGGGTCAAATCCCGCTACTTAATCTTCTTTAATTATTTGTTACGTCCATACGCTTTTCATTTAATTATTCTAAACTCTTTCTTGGGGCTAACGATCCATCTGATGTTTCAAAACCTGGAATATGGGGTTGAATTATCAGACAGTTCAACTATAGTATATACCTTTCCAACATCTACTTGTGAGTTGAAGATTGAGATTCTCTTGTATCTTCAGCCATGTGGTTAATTTATTTAAATCTCTTCATATTGGGACATGGTTCTGTTGTTACACGAAGAAAAACCTTGGACCTGATGATGGAAAACGAAACTGTTTCGCAAGTGCCCTGTTCCAACTTATGACACATTGCACGATTTTCGTTTTTCTCAAACTAATAATCTTTTCCAGGTGCCTATCCCGATATGTATTGTTTACCAGTAATTTTCAATTCCAGGGACTTTGCTTATGACTCCAGAGCGGAGAAGAGCTGTTTGGGCTATTTATGGTATGTTTATTTCAGGATTCATTGAATCATTAATCATGTGCAGATTCCTTCTTTTCTTCTTTAATTTCCCTGGATTACCGTAACTGGTGCAAAACATGAAACGTAAAACTATTAATTATATCCTACCTTTGATAGTTCTCATTCATTCTGATATGTTGCTTTTTGCTTGTGACTTGACGCTTGAGCCACATTTTTGCAAGACAAGTTTGGCCTTTCGAATTGTTAGTTCTTGGGCTTCACGATTGCTGACTCTTATGATTTTGTCCCAAAGTATGGTGCAGGAGGACTGATGAGCTTGTAGATGGTCCCAATGCATCTCATATGACTCCTAAAGCCCTTGATAGGTGGGATAAGAGGTTGAATGACCTTTTTGAAGGTCGCCCGTATGATATGTATGATGCTGCTCTATCAGATACAGTCTCAAAGTACCCCGTTGATATACAGGTAAAACAATAACTATAGATTCTACCAGATTTTTTGTGTTTGAGCTAACTAGGTTTTCTTAATATTGTCTACTGAGAAGCCCTTCAAGGACATGATAGAAGGAATGAGAATGGACTTGAAGAAATCAAGATATAATAACTTTGATGAGCTTTACCTCTACTGTTATTATGTTGCCGGGACAGTGGGGCTGATGAGTGTTCCTGTAATGGGGATATCACCCGAATCTAAGGATACAACAGAGAGTGTTTACAATGCTGCATTAGCCCTTGGAATAGCTAACCAACTCACCAACATACTCCGAGACGTTGGCGAAGAGTAAGCTTCTTGCTCAAACACTAGTTTCTTCAGAGATAATATGTGCCAGCGTCTGGTATATTTGAACATTTCTCTTGGTAATAAGTAGTTGAATTTACAAGTATCAGATTGGTGAAAGCTTAAGGAACTAATCAAATGTGTGTATTTGAGTTCATTAAACGGTGGGAGGATGAATACTAGGATAATGAGACTATTTTGGTTGATGTTTCTCAGTGCTAGCAGGGGAAGGGTATATCTTCCACAGGATGAGCTTGCACAAGCTGGTCTTTCAGATGATGACATATTTAACGGGAAAGTGACGGACAAATGGCGGAGTTTCATGAAGGGACAAATACAGCGTGCAAGAATGTTCTTTGATGCAGCTGAGAAAGGTGTTGGAGAGCTGAATGCTGCTAGCCGATGGCCAGTATGGGCATCTCTGCTACTATATAAGCAGATCCTAGATGCCATTGAAGCAAACGATTACGATAATTTTACAAAACGAGCGTATGTTGGGAAAGCTAAAAAATTACTCTCACTCCCTGTTGCCTATGGCAGAGCCATGCTTGGACCTTCGAACTCAGCCCAGTTGGCAAAAACCTCAATTTGATTCCTTTGCCTGATAGTCTGTAAATTCCTTTTCTGTACTATGTTTACGTTACACGAAACGATACATCTTTTGACATAGAAACAGAATCAGACAAATACATTGAACTAACTTACTACTACAGTAACAAAAATACCAAGTCTAATGATAGTACGACGTAAGATTACAAGGGACCAACATTCTTGGTTGTTTGATTTATATGTGCTAATGTAATCTTATCTAAATAGACAGTCATAAGAATGGATCCACGTGATAGAAATAGAATGCGTCTAAGGATAAACTCTAACATTATTATATTCAGTCTCCTAAATCATCCTTGTCATACCAAACAAGGGGTTACGACAACGCTGAGAGTAGTACTCTGCTTTAAGGACCCAACATTCACATTTGGGCAAACAATAGTGGACTTGTTGAAATGTAAAAAAGAACTACTTTTTAAATAGCATTCAGATAGAAAAGAAGTACACGATACACAGAATGGTCATTATCTCAAAGATGAGTGGAAATATAGAATGAGGAGATAACCACAAAATACAAACTAAGATATAAGAGCGAATGGTGTAACAGTGAATTCCTTTAGGTAAGACAATGGACATATCAAACTAAAATAGCGCTAAATCTGGAACAGCACGCAAAGTTAACAGTAAGGAGAGGAGAAGTTCCAACAAGAACATCACTTTTTTGGAAAATTGAATACGATCCAATTCCGGTAAGATAAATACGATACCTTTTTTGTTTAATTTTTCAAGAATTAAAATCACTTAAAATTTTAGAACATAATTAAGACGTAAAACATAATTAAAGATGAATTGTAATTTGTACTTTATTTTGAAATTTGATTTTTTTTCTTATCATTGTCCTAAAATCGTTTTTAAAATTGACTCAACTTAACCATCATAATCACACAAGTATACAACCTTAAACGATATAGGTAAGAAGTACTAGTTTTTTTTAGAGCTTAGGCCTATTTATAATAAATTTTTAGTAATTTAATTGAAATTTAAATTTAAATTTAAATTCATTTAAGCTTTAATTAAAGTACAGTTAATTTTAATTAAATACCAATTGGGAAAAATAATATTTTAAAATATAATTAATTCTAGTTAAATACCAATTGGGCACAAATAAGATTCAATATCTCATATTGGTCCTTATTTGGTAAATATTTCATAATTAAACTTAAAGTTTCTCAAATTTTACAATCAAGTCCAACTTGATTAAAGCATTTTTTATCTTTTCAACTAATTATTTTTATGTCACCATTAAGTTCATAAATATGTTGGCAATTATAAATTATAACCTTAAATCATATTTTGGATTAGATAAATTAAGATCCTTTAATTCTTTAATTAAATAATTTTTATTCATAAATCAATATTAACCTTTAACAACGCATCATGACCATCCAAATATTTAGGAATGCCAAGGTGGTTTGACTAACTTATTCGTACATGATTTTTTTTTGCATAATCGAGAATAACAGAACATTCTTCCTAATCACTTTAGGGTGATGAATCCTATATCGATCACTCAACCACCTCTATATAGTTCATGTTATATCCAATGACCGTCGACTAAACTACCATTGACTAGAATATGTCATGAGTAGTATCAAAATATAACAATCATTATATAAGATATTTTGATGATCTCAAGTCAAATGATCACTTATCCAATCATCACATAGAGCATTTTCATAGACATACAAGTAATATTCTAATATGTGGTCAATTTAGTAAACTTGTTCTTAAACAAGCACTCATATGTTTGTTTAAGTATCTCTATACTTTAGTCTTTGAGATCTATTACTTTTTTCATAAGGAAGAAACATAACGTGTACCAGTCTTTTTACCCTTTATTAATGTTAAATCTCAATATAATAATAAATATGAACAATTTAGAATAATACATAAATGCAATATAAATCTTATAATTATTATTTCATCATAATTTCATTTGTAATGTATATTTATCATGCGAACTTTATCATATATATCTATAAGATAAAATATGTACTTAAATAATACTGTTCCTAGACTACAATTAATCGATTGACTATAACACATAAACCAACACTTTTGCATAATTACACTTGTAAAAATTGTATTCCCATCTTGTGGAACACAAAATCTTATTATATGTTTTTGGAAATGTAATAGAGGTAAAGGTGAAGGTCAAGTAATAAGAGTAAAATGGACAACAAACCATTGGTACCCGGTGTAGTAATAAGAGGAAATCGACTAATAAAAAAATTAAAACATATGAAAATAGTCTAGAGAGAGAATAATAACAAGTAGGCTCAAAGAAGGTGATAATTGTTAAAGTTTTTCAAATTTTTTCTTAAAGATAATAATTATTCATTTATTTAAACCCTAAGTATTTTATTTAGAAATTAAAATAATCTTTTTTTGTGTTTCTTTAATTGTAATAAGAAGTTTAAAAATCTTTTAGTTTTGTGTGTTGCTTTTATTGTAATGAAAAGTCTAAGGATCCTTTAGTTTTTGTATGAAACATTTATTATAATGATCTAGATTATATTATAAATATAGTTTTGCATAAGAAGAAACATATTGGAAGACAAAAACAAAGTGTTTTATTTTATGAAGCTTATTTTCTTTATATCATAGAAGAAAATTTCTTCTCATCATTTTTCTCCTTAAATTTCATTTTTCTACACTTTATTTTGTAGTGGTATCTGAGCGTTACTTCTTAGAGGTTGTAAGGTAATTTGGGTTTCTATTTGAGAGTGACTTGGCTGTAAGCATATGAGATTAAGAGTTAAACACTTTGAGAATAAGTGATTATGGCCTTAAGTGATTTTTGTTTATTTTCTCCTCCACCATTTAAATGAGACAATTATATAGTTTGGGTATTAAAAATGATGGCCTATTTAAAAGTAATGACTTTGCGGAAATCAATTAAATCTAATATTGATCCTCCACCTCTCAGACTAAATTACATGATGGTTTTAAAAAGAAGCATGAAGAGGATAAAACTCAAAAGTCTAAAGCTCTCACTTGTATCTATGCTACTTTAACTGATATAATATTCTTTAGGATTATGATACGTGAGACAATAAAGCAAGCTTCAGATAAGTTAAATAAAGACCTTGGAGTGATGGGGTTAATACATTGAGTTTGAATATGAGTTACTTATGGCTTTAAAACGTGAGTTTGAGATGTATAAAATGAAAAAAATTGAGTTATTTAAAGACTATACAACCAAGGGTATGAAGTTGATTAACAAGATGACACTTTCTAGTGAGGATTTTACTCATCATAAATTTGTTGAGAAGATTATGATTAGTGTTCATGATAACTTTAGCGTAAAAATTACAACAATTGAAGAGTTATGTAATTTAAAAACTCTCTTAATTGTTGAAATTGTCAACTAATCACAAGCATATGAACAAAGGGCCTATATCATAATTGATGAACTAATTAAAAACGTATTTCAAACTAAGTAAAAGGGTAAGAAGCAATTTTTAAAGATATAAAAACCTTTTTTATCATAAAAATAAGGGCAACGCAATTAAAACCTTTAAGGAACTTGACAAACAAGTCAAATTTCCCCCTTATGGCATTCGTAAGAAGCCAAATCATGTTGAGAAGGATTGTGGGTTTAAAAATAAACCTATATACCATTATATATCTTGTAACAAAGTGGGACACACAAAAATATTTTTTAAAGCCAAGAAAACCTAGTATTCTCATCAATTTTATCTACCAAAACAACCTCCTCAATAAGCTAATTATGTAGAAGACTCGTAAAAAGGGATTTTCACTTGTTTATGGAAACTTAAAAATCAAATTTTATAGAAAATATTTCTTAGCTTATTAATAGCATATGTACTAGTCATATGGTAAAACATTTTACGATGTTCATCTCACTTAATAAAACAATCAAGAAAAAAAACTTTCTTAGGAAATGGAACCATTGCATAAGCTAAAGATAATGGTCAATAGTCATCAATACTAGGAAGGGTTAGAGAGAGAGAGTTGCTCTGCCTTCCCACTAGCTTCATCGCCGATTCTCCCATCTCACGTGCATTAGCTCCCAAATCTTTTTCTCCACAATTTTTTTTCTTCTTCCTTTTTGCTCTTCTTCCATTCTTAACCATCCTCGCCGTCCCCATCCTTGGACCTTCCTCGGAGGACATCACCGACCTTTCACCTTTCATCTCTCCTTTTCAACTTTTCCCACCCCTAGCCACCATGTCAGCTTCCTCCCCACCCAAGGCTGAGGATTTCCCGCCTCTGCCTTTCGACCCAGCCCTACCTTAACCACCTCCTCCGTCTTCTCTTTCTGGTGTTGCCTCTAGCCCCCCGAAAACATGGAAACAAGTGGTAGGCGACACCATTGACTCTTCAATATCCTATAAACTGCCAACTGAAATTGAAGGGAAACTCATAGTCTGTCCAGATCTTGCTACGCTTCACGAAGGTGCTAACTCGTGGAAATCTACTTTAGTCGGCTTCTTCCTAGACTAAAGACCGCCTTTGCCTCTTATTATGCATTAGGCCAACAAGTTATGGAAAAGCAGAGAACTTGTTGATGTTTTTCTCACATAAGACAACCTCATACTCTTCACTTTCACTGCTACATCTACTGCTAACCGAATACTGGAAGAGGGACCATGCCACTTCAGGAGTCAGCCAATCTTTTTACAAATATGGCAACCTGGACTGAAATTTGGAACCATTAAAATCCAGAATCTCCCTATCTGGATTAACTTTCATAATGTCCTGCTAGCGTACTAGACTACTCCATGACTCAGTCAATTGGCTAGCTACATCAGAAAACCTTTGTGCATGGATGAAAACACCACAACCAAGAAGAGAATAGGCTATGCCCGTATATGTGTGAGTATTGAACTTCTAAAGAACTCCCTAACAAAATACTAATCATGAGGCTAAGAGAGGGGAATCACTTATGGGAAGACGGCATTGCTATTTCATACCATTAGAGGCCACCAGCCAAAACTCAACCTGCTATTTGGACACCCACAGATAAAACTTTTAAGATAGGTAACTACCAAGAGTTGATGAATCAAGGTGATGAAGGTCCTCTAGTTGGAAACCAAAGTACTAGTTGTTTGAATGTTTCTAAATCTATAGAATGCAATGAGGAAAGAGTTGATTCGATTATGCCCCAAACAGTTACAATATAGCCTACGGATAAAAATACCTTCACTGTGGAACTGGGTAATGGCCACTTGCATGATTCAAATGTTGCAGAAACTACTCTACCTTGCGTTGTCATTGCCGACTCTAAACACAAAGAGGCCTCATGCAATAATGTTTCTTCTCAAGACAATATGGATATGGCAGAGGGTCTTCCAATCTCGGCGCAAAACTTTTCTAAGGATGAAGACAGCGGTAATTCTCACTCACTCTCTAAAAGAAAATCCCAATGAGGCAAAGGTAAAGGCCTCAAAACCACCATCTAATTTCATATGACCATCTTGGCATGGAATGTCAGAAGAATAAACTGTCCTTAGCTCTGAAGGATTTTGAAACCTATCTTACTTGGGTTATTGGAAACAAAAATCAAGTTGGTGAATCTTAATAAGTTGAATATTTTGGGATCTCACTGGAGAGTCTGTTCTAATCATACTCATCATGCTTATGGAAGGATAATCGCTTGTTACAACATAGAGGAGGTTAAAGTAGAACTCCTAGAAGCAACCGACCAAATTATGCACCTTCATGTACAAATTTTGCAGGGGAATGTAGATTTGAACATATCATTTATTTATGCAAGCAATTTTGAATTCCAACATCATGATCTTTGGAACACCATCCGATAGATTAGTGCTACCATCAATCAACCATGGCTTGTTAGTGGGGATTTCAACTCCACTCTTTATGCAATAGAAGCACAAGGTAATATCAGTCTATGGACTTCCTCAACAGATTTGTGGGCCTGTGTCGAACATGTAAGGTTAATTGACCTCAAATTCATTGGTCACTCCTTCACGTTGTCAAACAAACAAAGGGCTAGATGGCTCATTAGGAAAAAACTAGATCGAGCACTTGTTAACGATCTTTGGCTTCAAAACTTTCCTAGCAGCCTAGCAACTTTTATGGACCTTGAATCATACGCCAATCCTTGTGTCAAATCTATCTACTCCGGTGGCTAAACACCACCCCTTCCGATTCAACAACCATCTGGTTCATGATCTGGGCTTTCCTATTGCTTGCAGAGAAGGAGTTACGCACTCTATTAGGGGAACAAAACAATTCTACTGTACACAAAGGTTAAAAGTTATTAAGCATCATCTGAAAATTCTGAACTCTTCCAAAGGACCTACTGCTGAAGCTATTAACCAAACTAGATTGGAGTTGACAAGAGTACAGCCCTTATTATCCTCTAATCCTGATATTCAACCTTTAATTGCCCTTATTATCCTCTAATCCTGATATTCAACCTTTAATTGATCAGGAGAAGCATGCTCTTTCAAATTACCTCCAAGCTTTTAATAATCACTCCTCACTTTTACAGCAGAGAGCTAGGGTGAATTGGCTACAGGATGGGGATAGTTGCACACAATTCTTCTTCCATTCGATTCTAGCCCGAAAGAATAGAAATAAAATCTTATCCATCACTGTCCATACTGGCTTAGACATCACGGATCCGAAGGGAATACATGAAGAAGCATTTAAATTCTTTAGCTCTTACCTCGGTTCTAAAGTACCATCAAATAACCCAAGTGGAGACCTCCACCTTCTTAACTTGCACCAAATTTCTCCGACAGATTTTACTCTATTAATTAGACTAGTGGAGGACAGTGAGATTGAGACGTGCGTCTTTGAAATGAATGGTAAGAAATCCCCTGGCCCTGATGGACTTAATGGTTACTTTTACCAACATTTTTGGAATATAATCGGCGGCTTTGTCAAGGAGGCAATTCATGAATTCTTCAGAAACGGAGTTCTTCTCAAGGAGATCAACAAAACCTTATTGTATCTGATTCCTAAAGGATTAAATCCACAAAGTTTTGCAGATTACCGTCCCATTTCTTGCGCAAACTTCCTTTATAAAGTAATATAAAAAATTCTGGCTGATAGATTGAAGAAAGTTCTTGCACGTTTGATTAATGACAACCAAAATGCTTTCTTGGCGAATAGGCACATTGGAGACAACATACTTATTGTTTAGGAACTATTGAAGGGTTATTCTACTTCTAGTAGCCCTCCGAACAGCACCATGAAGATTGACTTCCATAAAGCTTTTGATAGTATCGATTGGCAATTCTTACGGAATATGCTGAATGCTTTTGGGTTTCCAGCTCAGTTCACTAAATGGATCCTTGAATGTATAACTTCAACCTCCTTCTCAGTTCTTGTTAATGGTTCCCCCTCCCTATATTTCAAAGCAGCAAGGGGTCTCAGGCAGGGGGATCCCATCTCCCCTTACCTTTTCGTTATTGCAATGGAAGTTCTAAATGCAATCATAAAGAAGGAGATTTCTTTGAACCCCAACTTCAAACACCATGCCAAGTGCAAGAAGCTTGATCTTACTAACCTCTGTTTTGCCGATGACCTTCTCCTTTTTTGCAGGGCTAATATGGAATCAATTCACTCCTTTATGCATGCCCTCAATGTCTTTAAGCATACTTCTGGCCTCCATATTAATCCGCATAAAAGCCTTTTCCTCTTGTCTAAAAGCGCAGCTCCTATGGAACTCACTATTACAGAAGCAACTGGAATGAGATTGCAAGCTCCCCCTCTGCTTTACCTTGTCCTTCCAGTGTCGACAAAGAGGCTAACCTTTTTAGAATGCCGACCTCTATTGGACAAGATACAGAAGAGAGTAAAATCCTAGGTGAACAAAACTCTTTCTTATACGGGTAAGCTCCAACTTATTAGATCCGTCCTAAATTCCTTACATGTATACTGGAGCTCTCATATATTCTTATCACAAAATATTATCAAATAAATAGAAAGAATCCTCAGATCTTTCCTATGAAGTCACCCAAATGGTTTTCCTGGGGCCGTAGAGGTGAAATGGGCCGATATCTATTTTACAAAACAAGAAGGAGGATTGACCATTCTCTCCATTAAAGCTGCTAATCATTCCCTCATTCTCAAAAGACTATGGTGGATTTTAGAGGACAAGAAAAGTTTGTGGATAAAATGGCTTCATGAATATTTCCTTAAGGGGGATAGCATATGGGCAATCAAACTGAAAAGTACTCACTCTTTTTTTATTATTCAGCTGTTGAAATTGCAAGATCTTATTTTGGTAAGTTTCTTAGTCTAAATGGTTTAAATGCTTATTTCTTTCAAAAATCTTAGCATCTTATCAAAGAATTAGTAACTAGTGTAATCTCGGAATTATTTGAGAAAGGGAAATTGCTAATACAGATCAATAAAACCTATATAATCCTTATCCTTAAAATTCCCAACTCATGCTCCCTTAAAAATTTCAGGCCTATCTCCTGTTGCAACAATCTTTCTAAGATCATTGCCAAACTTCTTACTTCCACACTCGCGATCATTATAAAGCCTTTCATAAATGAGTCAAAGGATGCATTCATCCAAGGCAAGCTAAGGAATTATTTAAATGTTATAATAGGAAAACCTCTTTCAATAATTATGCTATCAAGGTGGATTTCTATAAGGCCTTTGATTCAATAAACTCAAATTGTATATTGCACATTCTTGAGGCATTCAAGTTTCCAAAATTCTTTGTCACTTAGATCAACCAATGTATCTTTACTATATTTTACTGCATTTTGGTTAATAGAGAGTCAACTAATCTATTCAAAGGAGGCAAAATACTAAGAAAAAGGATCTAATATTTCGTCATCTCTTCATTATTTGTACGGGGACCCTTACTAAATTGATTGATCACAACATTCAACTTGATAACAACTTCAAGTTTCACACTAAATTTAAGAAGCTGAAACTTTTCAGCCTCTCATTTGATGATGACTTGCTTTTTTTCTTTAAGTGTTAAGAATATATTAGTGAGTACATTAATGTTAGCCCTATAGCTATTAATAAAGAAAAAAAATCATTTGGTTGTCTTTGTAGGAGCCAAACACCTATCCAGATGGTTATCCCCTATAATAGTTCTCTAACTCAAGGATACCCCATTTTCCTATCTTGGTTTGCCAATCACCAATAAAAGAATCCCAGTTAAAGAAGGTTCTCCTCTTTTAGAGAAGATCTAGAAAAGTGTTGGTCACCGAACTTTTCTTAAGAGATTAGAACCACTGAATGAGAAATTTTGGTGGTTAGTCACGAGTTAAGAGTACGTGAATGAAAGTTCTTGAATTAAGAAATGATAGACAAGAGTAAAGTAGGGAATATGAAAAGTGGATAGATTCATGATTTGTTAGGGTGTTTTCGGTTGATAAGAAATTTTTGAAATAGAAAGAGTTAAGGTGAAGTTATAAGGGAAATGAAAACAAAAATGAAGATGAATATGTATACTTAGTTGATGAATAATATGTACATATGTGTATGTTCTGTTATTCGTGTTCATGATTTTTCATAGATTATGATTTTTTTTGGAGGACATTGATCTGAAATGAAGTTAAAAATGAAGAGTGTATAAAGTAGAAAAAGGTGATCTTGGTATGAGTTGTGCTAAGAGAAGATTCTGAAAGAAATTGGTAGATGATCTGGAAAATGTTCACTGAATATGGTTCAGTATCTTAGCCACAACATTTTCTTTAGTTGTCCAAACGAGATGATTCTTGATTTAGATTAAACTAGAGATTTATGGCTACTTTTCATATGAAGACATTGAATTTTAATTTTGTCTCTAAGAATCTCAAAAGTTGTCATAAAGTTAAGAAATTGGTGCAGTATGTTGAATTGAAAAATTCATCTTCTGAATTTAGGGGCAAAATTGGAATTGATACAAATATATTTTGGTAAGTTGCCTTCTGAAAAGTTGTAGAGCTTTCTATTATCTTTCCAACGGTATATAGTATGAAAATTTTAGATATCGAAGTCAAAAGATATGATTTTTGTAAGTGGAGACGTTCTAGGAAGAAAAGCAGAGGGAAGAAAGCAGACGATAGAAAAGCAGACGAAAGAAAGCAGATGATAGAAAAGCAGACGGAAGAAAGCAGACGATAGAAAAGTAGACGGAAGAAAGCAGACAATAGAAAATGAAAGGAAGAAAAGTGAACGATAGAAAAGCAGGCGGAAGAAAAAGTGAGATGATACAGAAGTAAGACAATAGAATTAGCCTTTGAGGTCTTCATGAAAGTTGTAGAGCTCGAAGTCTTCTTTATAATGGTTTAAAAACGAAGTAAATCCAACATCTGTAGCAAAATTTATGGCATTCGCACTAAGACATGGACTTTATAAGTGAGGGCATAAACATGTTGGAGTATTTTGGCCATAACTTCTTCTCTAGACCTTCAAATGACCTGATTCGTGAACCATTGGATTCGTAAGCGCTTTCTATACATCTCCACGAAAAATTGAAGCTATCTGAAATCTATGGAGAGAGATTAAGTGAAAAGAGTGAGACGGGTACAGTGAGTATGGTCGTAAAGGATACGAACTGGTATTATTCCACTGAACACACTTTGGTATTTTGATGATTTCTAGAGTTTTACTGATCCAAATGAGATGATTTTTGGATTTGTGGAAAAAAGGAGACATGGAGCTACAAATGGTATGAAGAACTTGAAATCTGATTCAGCCTCTAGGATGTTTAAAATTGGTATGGAAGTTATGCATAGTATACTGTTATGGATAAGAACAGTCCAAAATGTTTAAAGTATATCTTCTGAATCACTGAACCAAATGTAATGTTTCCAGTGGCATTAGAAACTTAAGACAACGGGAAATCCTTTCT
>JANITX010000008.1:5984083-5999823 GCA_027564395.1 Erythroxylum ulei
TTTCCCATACATCTCTATGTATATGTATATTATTTACAAAAGAATCTTGGTACCTTTTTGACCAGATATATAATGCTCATACGAATAAAACCAAACTCTTTTGTTTTATTAATAATAAATATGTTCATTACAAAACTGTAACTAAAGAAAATTAAGTTACATGTAAATATACTTGCTTTCCAGGGCACTATAATTACATAACTCCAACACTTCCATACTTCAGTAGCATTGGACTTATTCATTAGAACTTGAGCTTGATGAAAGATCTTGAACTTGTGATGAAGTAGGAGTTGATGGTAGACTAGTGATTTAGGTCGTTGATTATCTTCTACTTCTTCGATAAAGATGGGAAAGAAATCACAGTCTTCATTCTCTTCAATACTATAATCCTATAAAGCTTCCTCATTAAACTCAACATCTTTACTTACAATGATCTTTCCATTAACTGGATTATAAAACTTGTAACTTTTAAACTCCTTTTTATAGTCAATCAAGATTAGCTTTTGAATTTTATCATTAATATTGGTACACCCTTCAACCATCATATGGGCATAAGCATACTTCTAAAGAATTGGAGGTGTTATACACTTGGTTTTCTTTCATTACATACTTCTATTTGAGTAATTCATAAAGACTTTTGGAGACATTCTTGTTGGATATATATAATCAACAACTTATAACTTTAGCCCAAAACTCCTTTAGAATTGATAAGTATAAATTGCATCGTATTTTAGGGCATAGTTTGATATGTGTTTAGCCGTTAATTCAATCATGTAGTACGTGTTTAGCCTAAAATTGTGTTAGTTTGTGATTTATTTATGTTTTAAGTGTTTTAAGGGTTATTATAAGCTTTTTAGCTTAAATATTATATTTTTGAGGTACCTTGATGTGTTTGATAGTATTTCAGGGTCAACATTGAAGAACGTAGGAATTTCAGAGACATTTGAGCCAAAAAACAACCCACGATCATCGACAGAAGCTCCATGATCGTGGCCTACATGCCACAATCATGACAGAAGCTCAAGGAATGGCCTACGATCATGGAATACATGCCACAATTGTGTCAGAAGGCTCATTTTTTAGTCGCAATCGTGGCCTACGTTGGTAGATGCATAGACGCTCTATTTCGAGGGATTTTTGGACCTTTCAAACCCCAAAAAACCTTAAGGTTACCCAAAACACAAAGAAGGATAAAAAGAACACCAATAGGCAGAGAAACGAGAGCTTCCAAGTAGCTACCATTGAAATCCTAAGTGAGAATATCGAGAGAGAGAAAGAGAAGAAGGAAGAGGAGGAAGAGGAAGACGAGGCTGACTTGCAGTGCTTCCCAAATCAGGAGGTTTTTTGATGTCGCTGCCTTCCATCATCTATTCTAGTTGTATTTCCTTTCGTTTCGATTTTATTGATGTATAAAATTAAGATGGATAATATGATGATAGGATTTAGAATATTGATGATGTTCTAAACTCTCCTTCAGGATTTTATTTTGATTTAATATTAATTTAGTTGATTGTGATTTTTGGATAAATGTTATGATTTAATTATGTTATTACATAATTCGATAATAAATCGAGACGGTGAACTGAATAAAAAATGATTAAATCAGATTAATAAGAGTTAGGCAATTTAATAAAAATTATAAAAAATCATATTGGTAATTGTAAGGAGAAAGATCTCGTTTGATTTTCCAATAGTTTATTAGAATGCTTTAGATCTAATTAGATTTTGGATAATTTGAGAATTGAGATATTGCAAATTCCATAATTAGATTAGAGTTTATAATTTAGGGTTTAATGGCTATAACTCGAGAGAGAATAATCAACCCTAGGACAACCTAGAATCGAAACTCCATTGACATATAATTGGCTAGGTTAGCATTAATGATAAGTCAAATCTCCTTTCTCATAAATTGGTAAATTGCATAGGTTGATTTCTATTGTGATTAGATATTGCTTAATTGTTAATTTCTCTTTGTTTAATTTTTGACTTAAGTGGTTAAATTCAATTATCGTAATTACTTTCTGTGCATTGTTTATTTTGAGTTTTATATATTGTTGGCCTTAGATTTTAGGATTAGATTAGTCTCCCTCCTCGTGGGATCGACATCTCTTATATTACAATGACAACCCATGCGCTTGCGGTATTTCAAGGCTTATAAATTTTAAAGCTCAAATGATGTGATCAAGTTTTTGGCGTTGTTATTGGGGAGGTGTAGAATTAGTTTAATTCTTATAGTCTAAGACGTTTCACTTTCTTTTGTAATTTTGGTACCCAATCACAGGAAGAAAAAAATGCAGGAAGTTTGTGCAAAAAGTCGAAAACACATTGATTTGGACATCACAAAACAATGATGAAGAATCTAGAAAAGTAGATATCAAGAAGAGATAAAAAGAATGATCATAGAGGATATATATTATAAGGAGCAAAGGACTCTTACAGATCTCAATAAGCCACAATTTATTTGGGGAAATCATCATCCTTATATGAACATGTACACGTCGGGGTTGTAGAACCACCCAGATTTCTATTGGTTTAACAATGTAAGTACTCACATAGGACATCAAGACCTATTAGGATTTCAGCAAGATGCGTCTAGTTCATGAGATTCCAAATTGGACAAAATCATGGATAAGCTAATAGATATGGAAGAGACCTAGAAGAGACTGGAAAAGCAATTTGATCAAGTGACGGAAAATCATGCCTCTTCTATTCAAAACCTTGAGATTCAAGTGAGACAATTTTCTTGTGAATTTTGTAAGAGAAGTGTGTAAGACTCTCTAAGCAATATGGAATTACATCAACGAAAGTAATATAAGACTATCATACTTAGAAATGGGAAAGAGCAAGAAAAACAATGGGAAATCAAGCTGAACCCTATCTTGTAGAAGACCAAGAGATGAAGAAAGAGGATGAAGAAAAGAATGGCAACCCTCCTCCCTAGATTTTGGTATAACATGCTTGAACATCGAAAAAACTTGGGTTGATGTCCATGAAGAGAACCTCATCATTCTAATTAGTGATGACCAAGTGACATTCAACATGAATGATGTATTAAAGAATCCAGAGGAGGGAGACCCATTTAGAAAAATTGATGTGCTCAAATCTTTGAAGGAACAAGAGGACAAAGAACAGTTGACAACGAACATCAAGTTTGAAGAAGCTATGAAAGTCTCTATTCAAGAAGCTAAAGAAGAAGAGGAGATGAGGGTGAATGAGGAAGAACCAATAAGAGAACTCACCCTTTTACTAGGCAAACTGCTGGATTCTATGGAAGATTTAGGGAGTTTTGTTATTCCCTGTTTTGTTAACAATTCACTCGAAAAAAGGACATTATTAAGCTTAATTGGGTTTCATAATTTTATCAATATTGTCCTTATGATCATTTTGCAGTTTGTAGCTTACTTACAGGCTACAAAACTTATGTCGAATGAAAAGGGTAGGAGCAAGCTGCTCATAATTGATCCCGACTGAGTTTCCAATGATGCAAGGTCAAGCTAATGACCATAAATTAGCACGTTCAATAGTTAGATTTAAATTATTGTGTTTAGTTATATTTGTTTTGAATATTAAATAAAAATTTAATGATTTGAAAAGATCTGGGATTACTAATTCTCTTAGTCTCTTTAAGCAATTCCAATATAAGACAACAATGTCGAGCGTCTAACGGGTCTGGTCTCAACACCTAACCATCATCACCTCCATCACCATGAGTTTGTTTCCTAACCCATTTAATTCCTGTTGTAGCTTTTTTGCTTTTCATTTTACTGTGTTTGATTTCCCCGTTTTGTGTGTTTGGTTGTCTCCTTCTCACATTGAGGACAATGTGTTGTTCAAGTGTGGGGAGGGTTGTGTGTTTTGTTTGGAAGGTGAATTTTGTATATTGATATGATAGTGTGTTTTGGGTTGCATATTGTGAATTGTGTGAATGTATCGATGGCTTAGATGGATTAAAATCGATTTAATTTTGAACATAATATATTAGGTTGTGAAGAGTCATTAGCTCGCAAAATTAGTTATCTGGGTTTTTAGATAAAATATGCAAGTTAATTAGGATTCAGTGTTAGTTTATCACCCTATAAGTTGTCACATTCATTCTTAGGTCTTTCGACTAAGTAGGCTTACTAGTTTTTTTTTCATAAAAACGAGTGGCTAAAGCAATAATGTTGGTATTAATTAAAAAAATGAGTTTGTAAATCTTAAATAAATAACTATTCTACTGGCCTTCGGGTTATGAATAGAGCTAGTAGCCAGTTAAGAGCGTGATGTAGTCGAGTGACCAGATCGATACGCATCATAATGCGTACCTTCGCATCATAATGCGTACCTTCGCATCAAAAGGCTATAATGATGTTCCAACCAAGTAACTTAATAAAAAACATGTTTTAGTCGAGTAACCAGATCCACATTCATCACCAATGTTGCCTTCGTGTAAAAAAACTAGGTCTATTTCCACAAAAGTAATTAAAAAATATGTTTTCTAATAAAAACCTACTGAACTTGTAAGTAGCTTAACTTTTCATGAAAACGTACTTAGGATTAGTTACAAAGTTTGAATGACCAAATAATTGTTAATGTGTGTGTACAATTGAAAGGGGTGAGTAAACTTAACATTTAAGTTTTAATTAATATGTATATTTAGTCCAGAGCTCCTAAATGCAGATTTTGCATGTTAATGATTTGGAACAACTTGAATGATTGTGTGTTAAGGCTAAATTTATTTCAAGAAGTTGAAGCCATTGTCTCATTGTTGCATTATGTGCTTTGTGATTTTATGTTGTTTTCTGTTTTGTTTGCTTGAGGACAAGTAAACGTTTAAGTGTGGGGATGTGATAAGTGTAAATTATATCGTGTTTTAGGGCATAATTTGATATGTGTTTAGTCGTTAATTCAATCATGTAGTTTGTGTTTAGGCTAAAATTGTATTGGTTTGAGATTTATTTATGTTTTAAGTGTTATAAGGGTTAGTACAAGTTTTTGAGCTTAAATATTATGTTTTAAGGTACCTTGATGTGTTTGCTCGTATTTCAGGGTCAACATCGAAGAACGAAGGAGTTTTAGAGACATTCAAGCTAAAACAATGACCTACAATCATGACAGAAGCTCCAGGTTTGGCCCACGATCGTGGCATGCAGGCTTAAATGTGACCCACGATTGTGGCCTGCGTCGGGCACAGGCACAAGTGCTCTATTTTGAGAGATTTTTTTGGACCTTTCGGACCTCAGAAAAACCCTAGGGTTATCCAAAACACAAAGAATGATAAAAAGAAAACTAAGAGACAGAGAAAAGAGAGCTTCCAAGCAAATACCGTTGAAACCTTAAGTGAGAATACTGAGAGAGAAAGAGAGAAGAAGGAAGAGCAAGAAGAGGAAGACGAAGCTGACTCGATATGCTTCCCGGATCAGGAGGTTTTCCAACATCGCCGACTTCTATTTTCTATTCTAGTTGTATTTCCTTTTCATTTCGATTTTATTGATGAATAGAATTGAGATGGATAGTATGATGATAGGATTTGGAATTTTTTTGATGTTCTAAACTCTCCTTCAAGATTTTATTTTGATTTAATGTTAATTTAGTTGATTGTGTTATTTGGATGAGTGTTATGATTTAATTATGTTATTGCATAATTCGGTAATAAATTGAGAGGGTGAATTGAATGAAAAATGATTAAATCGGATTAATGAGAGTTAGGCGATTTAATAGAAACCTTAATAAATCATATTGGTAATTATGCAGAGAGAGATCTCATATGATTTTTCAATAGTTTATAAGAGTGCTTCAAATCTAATTAGGATTTAGATAACTTGTGAATTGAGAGATTGCAAATTTTATAATCTGATTAGGGTTTATAATTTAGGGTTTAATAGATATAACTCGAGAGAGAGTATCAACCTTAGGACATTCTAGAATCGACACTCTATTGACACATAATTGGCTAGGTTAGTATTAATGATAAGTAAAATCTCTTTTCTCATAAATTGGTAAATTCCTTAGGTTGATTTCTGTTGTGATTGCATATTGCTCAATTGTTAATTTCTTTTTGGTTAATTTCTGACTTAAGTGGTTGAATTCAATTCTCGTGATTACTTTCCGTGCATTGTTTATTTTGAGTTTTATATATTGTTGGCCTTAGATTTTAGGATTAGATTAGTCTTCCTCCTTGTGGAATCGACATCTCTTATATTACAATTGTAACCCGTGTGTTTGTGGTATTTGAGGGCTTATAAATTTTAAAGCTCGAATGACAAGATCAAGAATCTTCTTATTTTTCAATATGCTTCATTCCATATAAAAATTATTCTATTTTTCTTTCATTTACTCCAATTTGTTACGGAGACCTTGGCAAGGTTAATGGACAATGTATCCCATTATTTTACATTAGTTGTGGAATTCTTTGGATGTGAACTCTCCTCCCTTATTAGATCTCATGGCTTTGATTTCATGGCCACTCTTCTTTTCTATGACATCCTTAATATTCTTAAACATGGTGATTGCCTTTGATTTTTGTTTAAGAAATTATACCTAAGTTTTAAAACAAAAATCATCAATGAAGAGTAGAAAGTACAAATTATTGTTGTAAGAATTTAGATTTATCGATTCATAAATATTTGTGTGGGCGAGCTTTAATGGCCTATATGCTCTTCGTGTAGCTTATTTCATAAAGCTTTTTCTAGTTTACTTTCCAATGAGAAAAATTTTATATAGTTGATTAAGATGATTGATAGAAGAGAAGTCTTTCATAGTATCCTTTCTTGAGAGCAAATTTAAGTAATTAAAGTTTATATGAGCAAACCTCAAGTGCCATAGCAAATAAATCTCCTTTGCACTTATGCATTTAGCAACATAATTTTGAATATTTAAAGAGAATAATATATTTCTTATCATTGGAACTTTGGTTATCAATTCTTATTATTGGAACTTTGGTTATCAAAGTTTGCTCCCAACCATTATTTTGAAATGTTTATTTTTAAAATTGATCTCATAATTTTTCAATAAAAGTTACCCTAAACTTAATATTTTTCATATCAAGTATATAGTAGACATTAGAAATAAATTTATGTCTACCATCATTTAGGTAGATAAGAATGTTACCTCTTTCTTTTACTAGAACTTTAGAGCCATTTCTAAACGTTAAAACCCCTTGTATTCTTTCATCAAGCTTAAAGAACATGTCTCAACTTCTACTTATATGGTTGTTTGCTCCTATGTCAAGGTGCTATGTGTTATCTTGTCCTTTTTCTTCCATGCATTATGCTATTAATAAGGCGAGCTCCTCTTCTTCTTGATGAATTTTTGCAAAGTTTACTTTCTCATTCACATTTTGGCTTTTGCTCTAACAATCTGATGCATAGTGCCTATACCTTTTATAATTGTAACATTGAGCTTAAGCATTGTTGTGCTTCCTTGATGGATTTCTACATCCACGTCCCCTAATTGAAAGAAAACTTTGGCTTCCTTTTTCTTCTTGATTGCCTGATAGTTTCCTCCTCTTTCACCATGTCCATGGCCTCGGTCTCTACCACATCCATGACCTCTTTGGTTTATAGTAAACTTGCGTTGAGGAATTTGCTCTAAAACTTCTTAAGTATGTTTCTTCAATTGCAATAGTAATATAATAAAGGTTTGGAGTTAAAAATTTTCTCTATTACTCATGTATTGTTTAAGAGTTCTCTATGTTTTTTTATTTCATTAATAATGACCAAAAATCAAGAGTAACAATCCAAAATGGATTCAGACTCTTTTATATGAAGGGATTCAAACTGACAATAAAATTTTTGTAGGCGTACCTTCTTTACTTTTATCATTGTCTTTGTGAGCATTTTGAAGAATCTCCTATGTATCTTTTGAAGTTATAACATTTGCAACTTTCTCAAAGTCCACATTATCTAAGTATAGGTGGATAACAGTGAGGGCTTGTTGATCCCCCCTTTTTTTTGGCCTTATGTAAAGCCTTTCTTTGAGCAAAACTCAGAAAAGCCTCATTTTGAGTTTCCTCGTAAGTTTTCTCTACCATCTCCTATATATCATAAGGGCCTAGTAGAGCCTTCGTGCGAATATACTAACTTCCATAGTTGTCTTCAGCTGGCCAAAGGAATTCGACGAAAAATATGCTATTTGTCATCCTTCTTTTTCTTTTTAACGACTAAGATAATTAGATTTTGATGTCACTTTATTAGATCAAGAAAATTGAAAGAGGAATTTGAAGACATAAATGTATCAGATCCACCAATCATCATTTTTGTTTTTAAACCTAAACAAATAATATGTGATATTAATTAATTATTTAAAAATAAAAATAATTGAATTATATAAGTTGTGTTGTCATTGCTTCTTTGAAAACAATAGCCCAGCATATTAATCTATTGTGTTAAACAAAAAAGCAAGTTGCGCCAGTAGGAGGACAAGCAAGCAAAACAAACAAATAAAGCAACGCGCCCAAATCCGCTCGCCTAATTCCACGTGTCGGGTGAAGCGAGCGAGTATCCGAATAAGGAGATGAACAGAAAGAGCAGGTTTAAGTGCATCATTGCTCTCTGTGTGTAAAGTGCGGAGAAAGTTTAAATTTCAAAAAACGACCCACCAACTCTCCCTCCTCTTCTCTCCTGCCCTCTCTACCTCTTCGTCTTGTCTCTCTCTCTTTTTCATTCTTTTGTTTTGTTTGCTAAACCAAATTTAACAACCAACTAAATGAAACTATGATATGCCCCTTCACCGCGAAGAGTGAAATCATCGATTATTACATTTTCAGGCCGGTTCTCAGATCGTTCGCCGGAGTCATGGGCTGTTTCTTCGGTTGCTTTCGCTCTAGAGACGATCGCCGCCACAATCTCCGCCGACCTCACCCTCACTTTTCTGTCTCCAAGACTGTAACTGCTTCAACTCTCTACCGCTTTTGACTTTTTTTTTCTCCTGTTTTTCTTTTCACTTCTTTTGATTAATTCATCAACCAGGAAGTTCCAGTATCTAAAAATCGCTTATCGTCTCTGTTTTCTTCGGAAGGTAAATATCTGATTTTTTTTTTTGTTATGTGTTTGGAGCTGGTTTTGTCAATCGCTAATACTGAGAGATGGTGTTTGGGTTTATTGTTTTAAAGACGATGAAGCTTCTCGAAGGAATGATAACGAGAATTCTTCTTTTGGATCTCCGACAATCACCAAGGAACTCAGGGATGAGGTCTGTGTAGTTCCTTTAGTAAATCGTCAAAGGAACATTTTCGTTTTCTAATAGTGGTTTGTAATTGTAATCTGAAATCTCTGGTATTGTAATCAAGCATGAATGCTAAGGGGCTGATTGCTTGGTTTATTTTATTCCTATGATAGAAACTTTTATTATAAGAACCGAGGGAGAAAAGAGAGCGAGAGATAGATGGTTTGGTGACATGTGTAAAAGAAGGTTGTGGTTTATTTTGTTCATATTTATATTTTGTGGGGCAGGGTAAATTCCTGAAAGCTTGCGGTACTTTGCCGGAAACTCCAGCTGAAATTCGTAAAGCATTTTCGAAGCTGAAAGCTTCACCTCCTCCTAAATATTCGGAATCTTCCAAGTTTCATTCATGGCTGCACAACGAATCCACTGATAGAATTAAGCAAATTGTTGATCAGCCCTCTACACCAACTAAGTTTGGCAAAGAAGAAGATCAAGCAATAGGCTCAGTTCCTTCAGAGCTAACACCCGCCAGGTTGAGCTCAATCTTGTTCCTTTTTGATGAACTGATAGATTTATATGTAATGTAACAGCATTCCAGGTTTTCAAGTTTCATTTGTTTAGCTCAGTGAAGTTGCGTGGAAACATTTCTGGCTAAGCAGTGCACTGCCTATTTTTTGTGGCATTCAAATGGTTCTGCTGAAAGTACTTAGAATTTTCAGCGTTCTCTTTGTTCCTTTTGTCATGTTAAAATCTACTTACGCGTCACGTGAATTTTTTTCCAGATGCATACCTTATGGACACAATGGTGGCGGAATCAATGCTGCTGATGCTGACGCAGAATGTGTTAAAACAGTAGTCAAGTCTGTTCGCTTTGATTGCAAATCAGATGCTTCTTTCTCTGAAGGATCTCCACGCCATAATGATTGCCATATATCCGAGAAAACTGCAATTAGTACATTGAAGTCTTCTCCTAGAGCAACGCCTTTGAAAGTTACTGATGACATGCAAACACCGGGAACTGTTTTTCCTGCAACTATGGACACTTCAGGAAATGGAAAGCCTAGGATCAGATCAGAGTATGCTTACACGGTTATAAATCCAGTAGAGAACACTTCTCATTGGAAGGACTTGAAGGAATCCCCTTATCTGTCTTGTGAGCTGAGAGAATCTCTTGAGCAGTCAGAAAATGCAACCATCAGCACTTCAGTCATAGGGCCGCAAGAAACTTCCCGTATCAATAATCTCGTGGAAGCAAGCTTGTCTTCCTGGGTAAAGTCACCACCATCCAAGCAAGTTGATGATCATGCAAATGTGGGAACGACATCAAGCAAAAGTTACCATCCTCGTCGAACTCCTGAAGACAGGCCTATAATTGGGATGGTTGCAGCTCACTGGAATGAACATGAGCCTTCTGATATTCCCCCAAAGTGGTGGGATGGAAATGGTATCCCAAATTCAACAAACAAATACAAGGAGGTAACTTAAAAGATTATACTGGTCTTTTTGCCCTTTGCACTTTATTAACTGCTGCTTTGAACTAGCATCCTTTCTTTGCAGGATCAAAAAGTAAGTTGGCATGCAACACCATTTGAAGAGAGGTTAGAAAAGGCTCTTTCTGAAGAAAGCGTCGTCTCACAAAAGTATGACTTCAACCTTTTTTCCCTGGATGTTGAACTAGATTTTCGTTTCTGCATATTTTCTGTTTCTATTTTTGCTGCCCTGTAAGATATTCACTTGGTCAAATTCATTACTGGTTAACATGGCATAGGAGTACATATGTTGTATGCTTTAGCATTTCAATCCAGCTTATTTTTGAGTTGTGTAATAATTTGGTGAGGATAATCAAAATCAAAGATTCATGAACAGAGTTTGGTGTCAACATCTATGAGAGAGGTTGGGTGTCTGAGCAATGATCTCAAGTTTATAACTGATCAAAACACATGCTTGATTCACAGGAAGGAAATCAGTGGAAGACCCATGGTTTTTGAAGAGTTTGAGGAGACTGATACTGCCATTTCTCAGTTTCATTCCTCTTCACAAACCAAATCAGTTGTTTCGTTTTGATCAAAGTTGCTGCAGCTCCATTATATTGTGATTTTACTCCACAGTTGACATGGTGATTCAGAAATGAACTAATGTTGTAGTGAAAATTTCTGTCAAATCCAGTTGGAATTACCATCATCAAGAAACTATTGGGGTTCTTGAAATTAGATTGAAGGTGTTTTTGGATCACTTTTACCCTCTGTAACTAATCATTTAACCATGTTATGACAATGAGGAGCCTCTTGCATTGCAACAGTTTCAGCCTTTTGAAAGTCTTTCCCATTTTGTTTCCCTCCAATAATAGTTGAAGATGAGATTCCAGAGCTGACCTTGTGATATGAGATCAGCGTGTAAGCTTCGTTTCTTTGCTCTTTTCTATACTTTTTCCATCTATTCTGAAAAAAGGAATGTTAAAACTCAGCAGAGAGGACGACTCACTCTCAGATATCGATCATATTGTTTTCGACATTCTCCGCTTTGTTCCCTTACAATCATAGTTCAAAATGAAATTCTGAAGCCAACCTTGCAATGTAAGATTAGCTTCTATTTCGTATTTCAAAAAATAAAAATATAACTCGTTAGAGAGAACAATTCAATCTCACATGTTGATCATAATTATTACTAGTTGGCTCAGAATGTTTTAACAACTTTTAGAAACGCGAGCTAATTCACTACCTAAACCTAAAAATGTAATTAATTGATAGCTATTAAATTGACAATTAATAGCTATTACATTGGCAAATGACAAAACAGTAATTCAAAAGAGGGTGAGAGCTTATGAATAAGTTGACTATTTTTTTTTTGCTATTTAAATTTAATTGAAGGTAATTAGATTGAATGAATTGGGATCACTTAATTGTAGGCTTGACATTTTTACTTGACTCAACCGGAAATTAATTTACTTGGCTTGACTTGATTATGTTTCCGGTTTATCCTCATTTTTTAATTTTAGATTTTGAATCATTCTTAGCTCGATCAAATCTCAAATGACCACAGATATAACATCGTTTCCTCATTTATAAACTAAAATAAATAATTTAATAGAAAAATTTTAGGCTCTATTAAGATTCGATCAAGCTCAAGCTTGGGCTATGAATTTCGAACCCAGGCTTCTAGAAATATTTTCAAATCAAGTTTAGGCTGCAACCTAATGCTACGTTTGCTCAATTGTCACACTTAATATTGCTCTTAGGCAGGGACGAATGCACATTGGGAGCAAGTGAGGTGAGGAAACTCTAAAAAATTTCATATAAAAATATTATTATTTTAAATTTTGATTTCATAATTTTTTTTGCCCCCGTTAATTTAATTCAGTAATATAAGAGTATTTTAAATATTTTGCCCCCACTTAAAAAATTTCAGTAATATAAGAGTACTTTAAATATTTTGCCCCCACTCAAAAAAATTTCTGGATCCGTCCTACTACAAAAGACTCTTATAATGCATTAGGCTCTTTCCAATGAATTAAGAGTTGTGAAATACCTATAGTTATGCATAAGAGTCTTTTATTGTTGGTTATGATTTCTAGAAAAATGACAAACAATATATTAAATAGATAATAGATTCTATCATGCCAAACTTTTTAAAGATTTTTTAGTTTAATACTAGAATATGAGGCAAAATTCAATTATAACTAGAATAATTCAGTGGATCACAGATGGTGTAACAGAATTATGTTTGTAAGACATCAAGTGGTGGTTTAATGAACCTGGTGAGAACTCTAGGACTTGTAGTAGTGGTTGAAAATTATGTCGTTATGGATTTACATGATAGCATCGACACCTAAGCCTTTGAAGGTGTAGAAGGATACTCATTTGCGAAACTTAGAGAGGACGAAGTTAGTCCATTCCTGACCTTCAAGGTTACTCCTTTCTTTAATTTTAGATGAAGGTTCTGTTAAGGTTTGAAATTTATAATTTCCAATCACATGTTTTGGTTGTTGAAGGCGTGGTTCCTATTTTGCTTCAATATTCATTTAAAGAGTCACTAGATGATGATAAAGTTGAAAGCCAGGACCATAAACCTATAAAGATTACCATCCCTTCCATAAATGTGGAGGTGATGCTTGCCTTTCATGCTATAAAGGGTAGTTGTTTATTCCATAGATTAGAGACGGAACTGTGTTGTCTTATCAACATAAAACAATCCAGGTCAGTGACTCTAGTCTCAAAGACTGAAACTAGATGAATAAAGAATCTTTTAGTATCACTTTATCTTGTTCTTTCGATCATATAGTGATCGAGCTAATTCTTCAAATCTTGTATTGTCAATTCATGCAATAATATACTTAATTCTCCTAATCTTTCATGAATTAATTAGAAACCAGGTATAATGTGACACATCTTTTGTTACTGTTTAAGTCAATCCAAATTTTTTGAGACATAAAAATATTAAATGTGGAGAACCATTAGGTACTATCATAAGCTTATAGATTTCTCTTGCTTTGGTTGGGACCAAGTATCTAGGCTGTTAATTCTAGAAATTTCTATTTATTCATTGAGAATAAGAATTTTTATAATTTCTGATAAAAGGAAATTGGTTTAGCTTAGTGATTTAGTAGTTCTTAACAACTTAAAAAATGTTACACTTATATAATATTCTTAATAAGTTAAACTTATAGACACTAGGTATTTGATACATGTTTTAATGCATATATTATCAAATAGGGGTGTAATGGAGCAAGGTGCTTATTTGGAGGCCCTAACATAAATTATGTTGGAATCATTGACCAACCAAATGGTATATCCATTTTTATGCTCATGTTTCATAATCTATGGTTTCTTATTTGTTCTGCCATAGTTTGTATTTGATATAACTTGTTTTTAGAGTAAAATTTAACGTCTATGGCATTTTCAAATGGAAATACAATACGCTATTGGAACTTTACAGTTTAACCTTAGAAAGGTGTAAAACATATTGTAAGCCATGGTGCTAAGAAGCTCATCATGTAACACCCACATACCCACCAGAGAGGATATGCAAATGCCACATAAAACATAACTAAAACATGTCAAACAATCCAAAGCACTTCTTAAAACTCAAGCAAACATATATTACATATCATTAGATGTTGTAAACAAAACATATCAAACATATTGTACTATTCCAAATATATGCCATAAGTTCCAAATCCATCTTGTATTAAGGTTATTACAAACCATTAAACAAAACACAAAATACAACATTTCTCATTACATTGAAATATAACTTAGACAAAAATATACATCTTCCAAAACAAAACACATCCTTCTTTGTCCATTGCGATTGTCCAAACCTTAGATATTCTTATCAGAACCTACATGGAGGCAAAACCACTGTGCTAACAGTTGCTTAGCATTCATATATACTAAATCAGATCATATCACATCAATCTTTAATTGTTCATATTAAAGAGCAATCCAAACATTATGTGTCTCAGAACAAATTATGATTCATCAATATAAATCTTTTTTGCATCGAAACAAAACTCATAAATATCAGAACATAGTGTACATGTATCAGAACTGAATATCAAAACAGGATATAACTCTTTCATATCAGAATATGACTTATATAAAATCATAATATGTTTTGTATTAAATCAGAGCTTATCTTGTATCAGATCAGAACTTGTTTATATCAAAACTGAAGAGACTTATGCCTCAAAATCAGGAGACACCATAGTGTCGATAATCAAGGGACATCATAGTGTCATTAATCAAGGGACACCATGGTGTCAATAATTAGGGGACACCTTAGTGTCAAGTTACAGGAGCAGCTGCAAACCCTTCTAGGCATGCCTATTTACCCACGACTAGGACTTGGCAGTTTTAAAACAAACATTTCAGATTTCAGAATCATATGTGAAAGGTATACTGCATATCATATGACTCATTCCGTTTTACTTACATTGAATATTTTCATTCATATTTAATCAAACTTAACATCCTTATAAACATAAACATTTGCAATAATGTATCAATGAAATCACTAAGTAATCACACATTACATGTATTCACACAAGTTCCTAATTCACAAACATTCACAATTAATACATTACTCTTATTCTTTAAATCACATTAGCATTCATAAGTAGACTTCATATCTTTAACGACTTATAACTTCCAGAATTAGATACTTTGTTATCTAATAACTCCTTCCTAAGTTATTACTTCAATTAAAAATCCAAACCTTATTTAACCTTTAATTAACTTATTCCACATAAAACTAGGTTCATTTTATACCTAATTAAGTCCAATTACACCATTATAAAGTACCTTAACCTTATATAGTCCAACAATTTCCCAAAACCAACCTTTTCTCCTTCCTAAGTACTTCCCATGACCGTGGGAAAAATGTAACACCCTACTCCCGAGTGATCCAAACCCGACATCGTTGGTGATATCCGAGTCTGTGCCCCGCGAGGGTAGCATGCTACATCAGTCAATCGAAACACAGAATAAAATTTTCTTTTCATTACACTCATGTGCGCGAAATAGACAGTAAACAATCCGAGCCCACATTCATAATTAAACATTTGCAGTTATTACAATCAGTCAATAATAATTTACAAA
>JANITX010000008.1:6020756-6034145 GCA_027564395.1 Erythroxylum ulei
CCCCCCAACCAATCATGACTCAGAAATATTAATTTTCAATATAGGCTCCCGTTGAACCCCACTACCACCCTTCCCTTTGATAGTAACAAATCTTCCCTTCACATGTAGTAGTTAGAGTTCAGGGCACCTTTCTTAGCTTATTAGATTATATTTATGAACTTAAGGCTCCCGTGGTCCGTTTGTACCTAAAACCTTCGTTTGCACAAAAATGTTCCCATTGTTTAACTGCCTTAATGATGGCTAGGAACTCCTTTTCGTAAGTTGATAAACCATGATGTTTTTCAGCCAAGGTTTTGTTCAAATATGCTATAGGATGTTTTTGTTATTATAACACAACTCTAATGCCCATATCACTTGCATCCGCTTCCAGAAAAATGGTTCGGAGAAGCAAGGTAGGGCTAGGATTGAGGAAAAGCATTATACGCCAATTGTTACGGCTCCCCCAAGCCCACTTACCCATCATTGAAGCTTTGATTAAGTCTTGTAGAGGTCCAGCTATATGATCATAGCGACGAATGAAATGCCTATAATAGCCTGTAAGCCTAAGAAATCCTCGTAGCTCCTTGAGGGACTTTGGAGTGGCCAATTTTTAACCATTTCAACCTTCTTTTCATCCGTTTCCACCGCATCGTCGAAGATTGCATGACCTAAATATTCCAATTGTCTGGATCAAAATATACATTTAGCTCTGTTTATGTATAATTAAGGCTTTTGTAAAATGCCAAGGGTCTCTTTTAAATGACGCTCATATTATTGGAAATCTTGACTATAAACCAAAATGTCATAAAAAATACAAGATAAATTTTCTATGAAAATGTCAAAATATTTTGTTCATCAATCTTTGGAAGGTGGAAGGTGCATTCGTTAACCTAAATGGCATCATAAGGAACTCGTAGTGATGCTCATGGGTCCTAAACATAGTTTTTTCAATGTCCTCTTATCGCATTCATATTTAGTGCTAGCCAAACAAAAGGTCCAGTTTAGAATACCAACTCGATCCTTAGAGTTCATCAAGTAGTTCCTCTATTATAGGAACCAGGAACTTGTCTTTTATTGTATATTTGTTAAGCTCTCAATAGTCTATACACATTCTCCAAGAATTATATGTTTTTTGCACTAAAACTACGAGGGAGGCATAGGGACTGAGGCTTCTCTAAATGAAGCTTTGTTGTAAGAGCTCCAGTATTGCCTTTTTAATCGTATCTCTTTGTTCTCTTGAATATCAATAAGGGCAAACATTGATTGTATGTGTTCTATCCTTGAGGTTGATTATATGATCATAACCACTTTAGAGGAAGCTAATGTGGTTCTTGGAACAAGGTTCCATAATCAGTGAGTAACACTTGCAATCTTTCCATAGAGGGCTCCTACTCCTTCCAAGTCATATGTTGGAATTGTGGTTCTATAAAGCAGGTTAGACGGATCATGTCTAATGCTCTGACATGCATTCCTTGGATCATTTTCTCTAATCTTTTTCCTGATACTAGTTTGGCCTCCTATTTCTCATTACCTAATAGGGTAACCCTCCTTCCTTCCTATGTAAATTTCATAGTCCTTATTATAAAGTTATAAAGGACATCATTAAATGTGGCTATCCATTGCACCCCAAGTAGTACGTCATAACTCCGTAACAAAATCACAAGTGAATCGGTCGTAAATGACACTCCTTGCAAGCACCAAGAAAAATCATCGATATTTGTTACAGTAATTTATGGGTGGAACCCCTCCTACTATGATGTGAACCTCTAAAATTCTTTCCACCTTATCAACACTTCTTTTGGCTATTACTTTGTTCACAAAGTTCCCATGATCCATCAATATTTGTAAGGGCCTTTGAAGTGATAGCCTGTCACTCACATTTGTCTATATTCCTCGCCTTATATTCCTCGCTCGTGCCTCCAATCATTGCTTGGAAAGAAATATTAGGAACCCCATCTTCTCCAAGATTTCCCTCTTCTTCCAAGATTCCTTCTCTTATCTCTTCATCACCTTCAATCACGTGAAACTGGAATTCCTTCTTTCTACAACGATGGTCAGGGAAATACCTTTCATCACACTAGAAGCAATGTCCTTTAGCTTTTCATTCATCTAATTCCTTGTTATTGTTGGTTTTGGGTGGGCCGATATCTTTGGTTATTACACTCCATGCTAAAGTTCCTTACAATCCCAGTATCCCTTTTCCAACGATGCATTAGACCCTGAGGTTATAGGGGCTCCACTTTTAGTGATGGAATGGCTGCCTCCCACTGTCGGGGTCACCACTAGGGTGTCTCTTTGCATAGACGTTATCATTTTTAGGACGGTTAGAAATGCTTACTGTTTTCTAGCTATTGAGCATCCGTGTTGTAACATCCAAGGTTCGAGGAGCTTAACAAAAACCTCTAATTTTGGCTTTAATCCTTTTAAATCCCATAAGATATTCCTTTAGCAATGTCAACTTGTTGGAATATCAATCAAACTTTACATAATATTGTTGCCCTGAACATTCTTTTCAACGCTTTTTGAAATCCCCCACCAAATCTTTAAACACCTCCTTATCAAATCTTTGTTAAATGGAGTCCTTTAGTTGCTTCTATCTCCAAGGTTCCCCCATTGTTCATCGTCGACTAACAAACTGGTTCCACTCTTAGGCTTTTCCTTTCGAGTACATAACCGTAATTCTTACCTTCTTCTTTATCGGTTGTGGTCCAATAAAAATAACTACTCACTCTTTTGTATCCAGCTCCTCACTCTATTACCTTTAAACACAGGAAACTTTATTTTACTGAATCTTAGGTGTAGTGTACACCTCCTTCCCTTAGAGAGCTCCAGTGGACTTCGTTACTGATTCCTTCCATGGAGAGCTTCGTTCTGTGACTTCGGTCATGGTCTTCATAAATTGGTGGAACATACTTTTAAGTTCCTAAAGTTCTCTTTTATGTCTCTTAGTGTTATTTTGGTTTTTAACCAAAATTTTTTCATTCCTAGCTTGGTTTTCAAGTAAAATCTTTATATTCCCTTCAATCCTTCATAACTCAGTAGCTTGTGTCCTTTCTACCATGATTGTTCGAGGTCGACTGCTATAATACTAGTTTGTTGCAACAATTTATAGGAACATATTTTTGTTATATACGATAGGGTTGTTACAATAGAAAAGTTGGAATGAGGGCAAAGAGAGAGAATGTAGAAAGAAACAAGGAAAATGTTTGTAAATTCATAAATGGACTGTCCCTTCTTATAGTAATATATGTTTCCCCATCCTTATAGAAAGTGACACACAACTATACAACTCTGAGGTGATGTTTACTTGGATTGTGCAAAGCATGAAATAATGCTTGTAGGAAACATGATATTTGGTTGAGTGTGAGTGAGATACATCAAGCCACCCACCAATCTTCTAAAATACTTCACATTTGCCTTCTCAACTCCATTACCAACAGACAATTTATCACTAACATTTAAGTGAGTCTTGACAGCCTTACTAATTAACGTACCAAACTTGTTAAAAGATCTATAACAATTTTTTTGGACAAAGAGAGGTTCCTCCTGCATCTTGTGTAACTTTTAAGCCCAATAATAATATAGTAATCCTAAATTAATTATATCAAAAGTTTACATCATGGACTTTTTGAAATTTTTCATCAACCTAAAAGAGTTTCCAGTATAAATTACGTCATCCACATACAAATAAACCAACAAAAAATCATTGTCACAACTTTTACATACAAAGTGGGTTTGTAGCACTCCTAGAAAATTTATTTATAGCAAAATCAAAGTCAATTTTGCTATACCAGGTTTGTGATTCTTGTTTAAGCCCATAGAGTGCTTTATGTTTCGACCCTTTTACTTCAAATCCTTTAATTTGTTTAACATACACATCTTCACCCAAATATCTATTAAGAATGCTAATTATACATTTAATTGAAAAACATACTAGCCATTATGAGCAACCACTGCAAGTATTAATGTCATTATATCTAAACGTGCAATGGGAGAGAAAGTTTTGGAAAATCAATACCTGGAAATTGAGCATAGCCCTTCACCAAAAAACATGATTTGGTCCTTTTTAATGTACCATCTAGATTGTATTTGGATTTGAAAATCCATTTGAGACCAATAACATCTTTCCTATCAAGCAAATCTTGCAAACTCCACGTCTGGTTCTTTTTAATAGCTGCCAACTCTTCTCTCATTGCTCTAACCCATTCTTTTTTATTAGCTACATCTTCATAACAATTAGGTTCTATGGAAATGTAAGCAAAGTCAGCAGAAGCATAAATATCAAATAAACTTATTACCCTTCTTGGAGGAGAGTCTGAAGTATAATCAATTAAGAGAGGAGTAGGTCGATTAGAGTTGGAAGCACCTAAGCTAGAATTCGAACTAGTAAAATCCAAAACAGAAACTATGATTTATTTAGCATCTTACACTGAATGTTCTTTTTCCCAGTCCCAAGCCTCATCTTCATTGAAAGTTACATCTTGACTAGTGATTAATTTTTTGGTTATGGGATTAAAGAGCCAGTAGCCTTTTGTTTCCTTTCTATAACCGATCAACACACACTTAATGCTTTTCTCATTAAGTTTCCTTCTAACTTTTACTGGATCACGAGAAAATGAAATGGATCCAGGAATCCTTAAGTGACTTACATTTGACCTCTTGCTAGACTAAGCTTTATAAAGAGTTTTCCCGTCAACAGCTCGTATTGGCAACTGATTGAGAACATAAACTATTGTAGCCACCACTTCAGCCCAAAAATAGGATGGAAGGTGCTTATCATTCAATATACTCTTAGTTGCTTCAATGATTGTTCCATTCTTCTACTCCACTAAACCATTTTGTTATGGTGTATATCCTACTGTCAGCTGCCTTTAAATCCCAAATTGGTTACAAAATGATTCAAATTCTTGGGATGTAAATTCACCCCCACTATTAGTTCATAAAAAAATGATAGAATTTTTAGACTCCTTTTCTAACACTACTTTGAATTTCGCAAGAACTTTTTTTCTCCAAAAAATATGCCCATATCATTCTTGAAAAATCATTCAGATAGATTAGGAAATACTTACTTCCTTTTAATGATGGTGTTTGCATTGGGCAATAAATATCCATATAAATAAACATAAAATGTTTTGTTGCCCTCCAAGACTTATTTATTGTAATTTTTCACGATGTTGTTTCCTAAAAATGCGAGGCTCACATGTCTTAAAATCATTGATCTACACTACTAAAATTCCCATCACCATATTGTAGTTATGTAAATTTTACAATACATCAAAATTGAGATAAGCAAACCTTTTATGCCAGAGCACTGAACCATCACTTGAAGTTATAAAGACATTAAGATCCAATTGTGAAGACATGAGAGGAAACATTTTATTTTTATACATTTTTATTGACAGCGCTAGATACCTGCTCCTTTTATCATGAAGCAAACACTCATCATTGTCAAAGACAACATAGTAACATTTCTTTATTAGTTGATCTAAACTCAAAAGATTATTAACTAAGCTAAGAATATACGCAACATTGTGGATTTATTTTGTACCAGTTTTTAAATCACAAACACTATGCTGACACCACTCTCTTGAACTTGCCTATTGTTTCCCAATGTCACTCTTGATGTCATTGAATCATCAATCTCCAAAAAATAATTTTTGTTTCTTGTCATGTGATTACTACGGCCACCATATAAATACCAAACTTCTAAATATATAGCAACATTAGCACTTAAACAAGAAACAAATAAATTCTCTAAACAATTATCTTTCTCTTCGTGAAAGTTTTCTTAATCTTTAACTTCATAATTTTTCTTATTATATGGCCATATTTTCCAATTATAACATTGAATTGCATTTTTCCATGATCTGGTTTATTTTTGCACCAACAAATTTCCTCAATGTGATTAGTCTTACCACAATGAAAACACACAGGTAGGGAGTTAACATTACCCTAGATTCTTTTTTGGCCACATGATCTACTATGACCCCTACCATTATTTGAATCTCTTGTCCTTGCACACGTCCTTGATTACCATCAAATCCTTTCACCTCTTCTTGAAGCATTGGAGCACCTCCCGTCAAGCTTAGTTTGAAAAGCTTGCTCTAGAGATGTCCTAGTTGATTTATTCAATTGAGCTTAATGAAATTTAAGAGACCCTATTAGTTTAGCAAATGAGTAATTAGATAAATCCTTAGATTCCTCTATAGTGGCACCAATATGATCATATTTAGGGGGAAGGCTTTTTAAAACCTTATCATCAATCTTTTATTATGAAAAATCCTCACCAAAAGACCAAATTTAATTCACAAGAACAGAGATTTTGACAGAAATCTTGCACTAAATTTGTGGACTTGATTGACAAAGTCTCAAAATTACGACGTAAACAATTTTGGTTGACCCTTGATAGTGTTCTTAAAGCAAATTATATGCCTCTTTTGATGTTATTGCTCCCATCACTTGTGGAAATAGTGTCATCCACCCCTTTTTGGATGAAAAATAGGGCTTTCGTATCTTTCTTCTGGTTCTCCTTCAACTCATTTCTTTGGGCTGTTATTAATCGTGTAGCTTGATCTAGATTTGCAAGCTCACCAAAACTATTTTCCACCAATTCCCATAACTCCTATGACCTAAATAACGTCCACATTTTCATACACCATAACTAATAATTGGTTTCACTGAAAATAGGAATATTAGGAGCACTCGAGATAACGTTGTTAGCTACCATTTCACTCTCCTTTTCTGTTTTTATTGTTGCACACTCTCTCGCTCTCTTGTGTGCTCTCTTTTTTCTTTTCCCACTCTCAATGTCTTTCTTTCCATAGATCACAACAACCTGACTCTTAAAGAGAATAAAATGATGAATAGTGGAGAAATAAAAATGTCTTTTATTATTCACTCCCTCTGGAAACTTCAACCCAACAATATTAAATATATAGGCGTTAGGTCCTTACAAATAGGAAGCATATAGCCCTTACTTTTACTGGTGAAACAAATAAAATATTATCCATAAACAATATCAACAAAAAGAAGGAAGGTGGAACACGTGATAAGAAAATGGAAAAAGTAAAAACTTGAATTAATGTATAACTTACAATATATATATGGAAACTCCATCTCACTCAGTCATGCATTATTAAAATCTATTTTTTATGAAACAAATTTTATTAGAAGATTTCTTACTGTAACTTTTGAATACTAGTGTTGTCACTTATTGATGTATTCCATAAAAATTCTCCTTAAGCTTGTGATAGTTTTCAAAACTGATTTTAACATTGAGGTATAAGAAATTTTTTAAAATGATCTTGTATAATGCGTTGCAATAAGATATTAGTCTAAATTCTTGAAAAAATTAAGGTTAGACACATTAGAGATCAGATGTTAGGGTTTTATTGATTTCCATTAACATTGTTTCACCATTGAAGTCTTACATAATTGAGTTTGTGATTTGATCATCTGCCAAATTTCAAGTTTTTTTAAAAGACTGCATTTAGTTAAGTATAAAAGCTTTATGAGGGTTGAAATTGAATAAATCTTTTTTAACATTTGCTCTATTAAAGGGATTGATGGGATCAATTACTTGTTCCTTAAAGATTAAATCCTAGATGAATTCTTTAAAAACCCTAAATAGATAAGCAAACATTGTTGGGTTTACCTAATGTGTCTTAAGAGTAATTAAAAGCCAATTTCTTAACTTCTTATTGATTATAGATCATTTGACATATTGGTCAACTTCGAAAGAGATTTTTTATGAGTTCTTCTGTGTAAGATTCCATTATAAAAATAGTATATGTTTCTTTTTTTTTGGTAAATCAGTAAAACTTTATACAAATATGAAAAAGTTAAATACACAGCTAGTGATTGCTTACAAAATCTCTAGCCTACAAAAAGTCTCACAAAGGGTAAAAAGATAGGGATCATAAACAAAGCATAGAAGGAAACACCACACCCTCAATACTCGCCTCTTGAGCAACCTAAGAAAGCTAAATCCAATAACCTAATACATAAACTTCCCAACAAATATGAGAAAGCCACATAAGGACCAGCAGCAAAACCACAACAAACCAGGACTAAATCCACAGCCGGCAAAACACATCTAGAGAAACAAAACCTTCTAGCATGACCTCCGTGGAAAAGGAAACTCTACCTAGTAGCCTACCCAATAACAGTAGGAGGAAATTATACCCCTCCTCCTCAGTAACCCTGAGATGTCCCTGAACCTGCATTATTAGCAATAGGAATAACAAGAAACTAAATACATACATAATTACCTTCCCTCAGTGTTTATGAGGAGCTGTTCCATAGCTTGTAAGATCACCCGCAAAGTAAAACTCCCTATGTCCTTCATCATGAAAGGTGCGAAGGTTTCGTTCATACCACAAGTTATACACAACAACAGACAGGACAATGCAAAAGGTATGAAGGCTACTATTGGAAACTGCGGAATACAGTTTAAACCATTGTAAAATTGAATGGAGATCAGGAAATTGTAAACTGGTAAGGTGGAAGTGGTGGAGAGTAGTGGACCAAACCGATCGTGAGAAAGCACAATGAAAGAAAATATGATCAATAGTCTCGAAATCCATAACACACAAGGAACAACGATTGGGAGTGTGGAGAAACTAAAGCTTATTCCTATTATGCAATTTGTTCAAGAAGGCCAAACATAAGATAAAGGAACATCTAGGACTATTCCCTTTATGCCAAACTAATGGATACCAAGGCACCCTCGGACAGATTGGTCTCAAGTGGTTATATGCTAACTCATTTGTACACTGCTTGGAAGAGCTGGCTAGCCATTCTAGGCTATCCTTACTAGATGGATCTGGGTTATAAGGAATGGGAGATAGTGAACAAATAGGCTCCATATTTGCATGATGCCACCTCCATTCATCGTGCCAAGGAGAAATAGACCAGAAATTTTTCCTACGCAAAATAATAGTGTGAACCCACTTGACCCACAATGCTTCCCTATCAGTAAAAAGAAACCAAATTCTTTTCCCAAATAACACTTTATTCCAACTAGGAAAATGTTTAAAACCTAGACCACCCTCTTTTTTAGGCCTGCAAACATCATTCCAATTGACCCTAGCTGTAGCTTTTTTCTCGATCGAACCCGAACACAAGAAGTTCCTAAGCTTTTTGTCGATTTCCTTAAGGATAGAGGAAGGGAGAATGAAGATACTAGCCCAGTAAACCTAAAAGGAAGACAAGACCGAAATCACTAATTGGACTCTACCTGCATAGGAGAGATGTTTGTGGGTTTAGTTACTTACTTTGCAATCAATTTTATCTAACAAAGGAATACACTCCCTCCTAGACAACCGCCCAAATATAAAGGGTAGTCCCAAATATCGAATAGGAAGACGTCCTAGTTTAAGCCCAGACATGCTTTCCAGTTGAAGAACCAAGGGGCTCAACTCTGGGGATACAAAAAACTGACTCTTACGCAAATTCATTACCATACCAAATACTCGAGAAAAAGCCCCTAAACAATCTAGAAGAATTTGGACCGAGACCAAATCTCCATGACAAAACAATAAGAGATCATCAGCGAATAAGAGATGAGTGAGCTTAAGAGCTTGATAACGCCAGTGATACTGAAAGGTGGGACTACCCCTAATGGAATCATTTAAGCTTCTAGCGAACACCTTCATACAAATGATGAAGAGAAGAGGAGAAAGGGGGTCTCTTTGTCTCAACCCTGATTTTCCTGGAAAGAAATTTGTGGGAGCACCATTGATAAGGATTGCATAGGCTGGAGAGGTAATACACTCCTTAATCCAATGAATAAATTGGGAAGGGCACCCAATAGCTTATAACACATTCTGAAGGAACTCCCAACGTATAGAATCATACGCTTTTTGTAGGTCTACTTTAAAAGCACATCTCTTATGATTATTAGTAGATGTTAATGTTTAAAAATCTCCTGAGCCAAAAAAATGTTATCCCCTATTAGTTGATTTTTAATAAAAGCACTCTGATATATGTTTCTCTTATCTTGTCTTAACTAATGGATTTTTAATTTCTACCTTGAGAGAGAATTGTCAACCTATAGAGCATGAGTTTTCTTTGAACTTAAGAGCCTCGTAAGTTATTTTCAACCTCTAGGTTTTCTTTCAACTTAATATCCTCGTAAGTTATTTTCAAATAGAGCTTCTTTTGGAACTTAAGGAGTGTTTTTTTGAAAGTTTGAATAGCTAAGCTTGTATTGTTGAACTGCTTTTTATTTGGTTCCTTATGTTCTTTCATTGTTTACAATTTTCCTACACATTTAAGAGATTCAAATCTATGAACATTGAAAGATATTCCCTTTACTACTTCTTTCTCCTATTCCTTTAGACTGATTAAGTAACCATCGAAATTGAAGGGCAAATTCTTGATCTTGGGATTTGTTAAATTGTGAATTTTAATAAAAGAATGATTTGAAGAAAGGTTGTTACCAAAGTGTTGTACTTAGGTGAAATTTAGACATTAATAAGTAGAAAATTAAGGCTTTATATAACTTTCTTTGAAGTACTAACTGCCCATATTGTTCTTTGTTCCTTGTGAAATGATTCCTATCATATCTAAGATTAATCAATACATAATTGAAACTTGCAAATTTTGAAATCAGTACTTAAATGTTTAAAGTTTGCATTGCTTCCTTCTTATTTATGGGAGAACATTATAATGTTGAAGCTTTTAATAAAATTTAAAGAGAACTATTATGAGATAGGAATTTTCTGCAAGACATGATTGGCAACATTTATAAAGATAAAATATATTATGACTGAATTAAAATTAAAATTTAAGGAGATTTTGTAGAGTTTTCTATTAATTATAACAAAATATGACTTGTGATGTTGCATGACTTAATTTAAGAATGTTGAAAATAATTATTTGATTTTGTTATCGTATTTAAATTTTTTTAAAGAAGATTAAATATTTTTTAAGAATAAAAATAATTGCTTTAAACTTCAAAGTACATCAATAAGGATTTGCTGAGAGCTCCAAAACATCTTACCTGAGTTCATTAACAGCTTTTAAGTCAAAACCAAAAACTAAGATTGAAGATTAAGCTCATTAATTCCCCAACTTTCAATACTCTGGATGTTATCGCATTAAATGCTTTCCAAAAGGTTGAAAATAATTATTTAATTGTAAATACACAAATGGAGTCTTATTCTTCTGAAAAGGTTCTTCATAAAATGCTTTCCATTCATAGTCTGACTTCAATTTGTGAAAATTCTTTTGCTTCTCTCCTTCCATAATCTGGCGACCAGAGATAGATATGATGCACTTCATAAAATATCCTGTATATAATTGAAAGATAAGGATGAAAGATAAGGATGAAGAGGTTGTCCAATCTCAACAGAGTTCGCTTTCTAGAATCGAATCAAGTGAGGACCGATAGGTTACCTAACATTATCACCTTCAAAACTATTACACCTAATAAATTGACATTCATCACCGTCTGGACTTATTACTCGCAGGTACACGCATCTGGGTCCATACACAATAGAGCAAAGATGGATTTTTTCTTTGCAACCTAGCTAGACTTTTCAATTTCTCGTCAACATACTCATCTAATTTTTTCTTACCTGTATGTGGTACAAACTTAATCCTTCAAGTCACCAAAAATCATCATCAAGCAGCAATGTTTCATATAGGCATATTAGAATTTTGTGAAATTGCTTATGGCTTTATTTGAGAGGGGGGTTAATGAAGGTCATCTGCCGTGATTAATGGTTATAGCTTAAAGATGAGCGGTTGAGTATTGGTCACTTTTAGTCAACTTTCCACAACAAACAGATTCTGGTTTGCCACTTAACAAAATTTGGCCTATCAATCAAATTGCTTAAGACTTAAGAGGCAGATAATATAAAGAAAAATAAGGCCTCATCCCCAACATCATTTATCAAGACTTTGGTATTGAGAGAGAACTTTGAGCCAAGAAAAATGGTGGTGAAGGTATATGGTCCAGCCTATGCTTCTCCAAAGAGAGTGATTGTGTGCCTTATTGAGAAGGGTATTGAGTTCGAGACGGTACCAGTTGATCTCGTCAAGGGCGAGCATAGAAGCCCTGAGTTTCTGAAGCTACAGGTTTTTTTTTTTTCTTCTTCATTCTTGCTTCAGAACATTGAAATCTTCATCGTTTTCACTGTGTTTGAGTTCTCATAGTCATAGACAAGGTTCAGGGTTAAACTTTCATTTTCACTGCTCTTTTCTTATCCGAACTTTCTCCAAGATTACTTGCTACCACCAAATATATTCATTATATCGATATTGCAGCCTTTTGGGTCTCTTCCGGTAATTCAAGATGGCGACTTTACTTTATACGGTAGAAGTCTCTCATCTAACTCAAATCCCTTTTGCTAAATCATTGTGTTGATTATACTTATCAAAACTCTGTACGTAATTGTAATGGACATGTAGAATCCCGAGCAATCATAAGGTACTATGCAGAGAAGTACAAGTCTCAAGGGACAGATCTGCTTGGAAAGACCATAGAAGAAAGGGGCCTAGTAGAACAATGGCTAGAAGTTGAAGCACACAACTATCACCCCCATATCTATAACTTGACAATCCAGATATTATTTTCTGCTCCGTTGGGCTTTCTACCAGATGAAAAGATAATCAAAGAGAGCGAAGAGAAGCTTGGGAAGGTGTTGGACGTGTACGAAGAGAGGCTGTCGAAGAGCAAGTACTTAGCTGGTGACTTCTTTAGCCTGGCAGACCTTAGCCACCTTCCCTTCACTCAGTATTTGGTTGGACCAATGAAGAAGGAGTATTTGATTAGGGACAGGAAGCATGTTAGCGCTTGGTGGGATGATATTAGCAACAGGCCATCATGGAAGAAGGTCCTCGAGCTCTAAAGGTTCCACCAGAATTTGAGTCTGCCCGTGTGCAATATGGTAAGGTTCCACCAGAATTTGAGTCTGCTGGTTTGCAATAATGGTTTTATACAGGACTAGTACCCTTCGTTTGCTTGCCTTATCTCATTATATGTAGTGTGGTTGTTTCCATTACCCAGTATGTATCCTATTCCATATAATGTCAATCGTATATTAAGTTGCTTGCCTGCGTTCTATAAAAAAAATATCAGGCAAACAAGTGTGTGTCAAAATTTATAAGGTGAGCTAGATCTACAAGCATTTGAGAGCAAGAACAGCAAAAAGAAAAAAGCAATGGACCTATTGTTCTGAGTACCGTTTCGTACCGGCTGGTACGTACCGTTTCGGCTGAAAACCGATACCGGTAAGGGTATAAAAGGTATCGGTAAAAAATACCGGCCGGTATCGGCCAATTTCGTCGGTACCGACCGATATTTAAAATACCGGTCAAATACCAGTCAGTACCGGAAATTTTAAAAAATTGAATAACTTTTTTACAAAATTTTCAAAATTTCCCTCCCTCCCTCCCCCCTTT
>JANITX010000008.1:6035802-6046008 GCA_027564395.1 Erythroxylum ulei
ATTGAGTTTAAGACGAATTTTCTGAATTGAGTTTTGCATGAGGATGAATTTCCAAAAAGGGAAATTGTATGGATTAGCTTTGATTTGAATAAGATTGATTAAAGATAAAAAGGAATGAATGTTATGAAAAAAAAAGTTATACCAGATTTCGGATAGTTTTAGTCTTAGAGTTTCCAACGCGATTTTGGTTTTTGAAGATATACGCTACGGATGTCGGAAATTTGATTCGGTTCGTTTGAACACTTTGTTTGCTTCGATTTCTTTTCCGCTTCGCTTCACTTCGAAATCCGTTCCTTCGATTTTCGTTTTCGTGTTTGTTTCCGCTTTCGGATTTTCGATTCCGATTCGTTTTGTTCCGATATGTTCGTTTTGTTTCGTTACTTCTTTCGCTTTTCCGATTGGGATCCGGTCCCGAGATCGGGTTCCAACATCGGCCTCCCGAGATAAAGGTACTTCAAGTGCTGGAGCCTCTGGTATGACTTTGGGAGCCCTAAAGTTTTGTCGCTGCATAATGCTGTGAATTTAAAGATAAACTATATAACACTAAAAAGTTTTATTTTAAAATCAAATCTATGAAAAATAACAAAACTTTCTAGGTTGCTTGGTTCACGAAAACCATGTAAAATCTCATTATAAAATGAAATCACATATAGATACAATGTTATTTCAAAACAGGAAATGACCCAACCTGGGGTTTCCCTTCCGGAACCTAAGTGAAGCCCTCCTGGTGACCCTATGGTAGATCTCTAATCATTTTCTAACTCAACCGAATGGTTCTTATAAAGACAAATCGTTCAACTGTTAAAAACCTTCTATATTTTAAAAGTTAAAAGCATGAAAAATAGTGGGAAATTTTTTAAAATCAATAAGCTCTGTAACTACCGGTTTATAGCGGTTAACTTGTTGTGGGTAAGCAATGTAGAACCAGCTCTATAACTAGTAGTTAATTGGTCATAGATAAGCAATGTAGAACTAGCTTTGTGACTTCAGGCCTAGTATACCATATGGTAAAGAAACTGATGGTGGGCTATGTTGAGCAAGAAAAGTCATGTAATAATGCTGCCACTATTTATTTTAAAAAGTGATTTGAGAGGTACAATATAGTACCAATTCTAATGATTGGCTTATTTTCAGTATAAAAGTTTTCAGAAAAAGTATTGCCATCATTGTTTATTGTATAAGGAAAAAAAAGAAAATGGAAACTAGAAACTTGTATATTATGAGTTTAAGGTCGAAAAAATTTTGGAGTCGTATTTCAGAAATTTTGAAAATTTTTTTTGACGAAATCTTATGTTATTACCAATTTGATGATGCACGAATAAATTGTTATACAAATACTTTATTAGGAGTTTTTATGACTGTATGGGTATATTATTGTTATGTTATTATGAAAAGTTCAACCTTTTTTAGTAAATTGATTAACACTTACTGAGCTCGTTTAGCTCACTCTTATTTTTATATTTTTAAACAAACCACCCTAGGTATACATATAGGTGTTGCAGTCATTAGGACTCCGCTGTAGGATTAGTTGTATCATTAGGTGTTGTCGTGATTGTGTCGTTTTGATATGTGTATTTGTGTAAAGAATGGATGTTTATAAAGTCTTTTAAATGAAATGCATGAATATATTTTATCTTTTTAAAGTTTATTGTATTGATTGTTGAGAATTATTTGTTTGAGGTTGCTTGTGAGTGGACTTGAAGTCCAATATTTGTAGTTGAAAATTTGGTGTGAATATAAAAGCGTTTTGAAATTTACAACGTTTTTTAAAATTTTGGGAATGTCAAAATGCATCTGTTGTGTTGCCGAAATTTTTAATAAAATGATTTTAAAAAATTTCCCACTATTTTCCACACTTTTAACTATTAAAATGTAAAAGGTTTTTAATAGTTGAACTACTTGACTTTACAGGAACCCTTCGGTTGAGTTAGATATTAATTGGAGTGCTACCGTGGGTTCACCGAGAGGGCTCCACTTGGGTTTCATAAGGGAAACTTTGGGTTGGGTCCTTTCAAGATCCCTATTTTTATATTACTTTTGGTCTTATTTCTGTTAAATACATTTAGAAAATGATAACAAATATGTTGTTGCATTACACATGGAATGACTTTATCTTTTCTTACTCTTTTTATACCTGACTTGAATTGCCTTAAAGCTATTTTAAATTGTATTTGATAACCTTTATTAGTTATTTAGATTCTTTAATCAACTTTTGTCATTAAACTTGATCTTTCATCTTTTACTTGAATCATTAACAAATTAATGTACTAATATCACTAAATATGAAAACATAAGTAACATACCTTTTACTTAGAAATTAAAGAATATATTTTAAAAGGAAAGTAATACAAGAAATGTTTAATTCTTTAGAACAAGATATGACTAAGTGAATGCTAAGGATTACAGATTATCAAAACATATGGAATGATAATCCTTTACTATTTAAAATTTACACCATCATTAACATAAAGATAATCTTAAGTTGAGAGGGGTTTAGGACACCATTGAAAACAAACTTAGTAATATAGCTTTCTTTGTGATCATTCTAGAATTGGTTAAAGCCCTAGACAATATGGATCTTTTAGAGGTTGAAAGTGAAGACACCATTGAAAACAAACTTAGTAATATAGCTTCCTTTGTAATCATTCTAGAATTGGTTAAAGCCCCAGACAATATAGATCTTTTAAAGGTTGAAATTGAAGATGAGATAAAAGGGCAACTTAAGATCTTTGCCTCTAACCATGATCAACTGTTCTATCCATCCTAGGTTACTTCTTGTTAAGCTTTGCATCTCCTATTAAGTCTTCCCAAATAACTTGCATTTCTTTTTTTAAAATAGGAAATGTATTGAAAAATGACTTTGATTTCCTTGCTTAATAAGTGTCCAAGACTAAGGATTTAGCTTAGTGTCTAGGATTTTGAAGGCCTAGTTTTGATCCTCTAGAGACATTGCTCATTTATTATGTATGTGTGAATCTATTTGACCTAGATAGATTGAGAGTAGTTGAACAATATCCATAATCTTTTTATTAGGAGCAAGTTATTGGCCATTTTCATACAATTGATGCCCAATCCTTCCTTCTTAGTGGAAGTGAAAACTTCTATCCATAGCACTTTAGCTCCTAAGTGCTTTGTAGAACATCCTCTTAATCTCCTTTCTTAACTTATAGGGTATATAGAGATGACAAGACTAGTAAATATGTATATTTTTAATGATAAATTGTATAAGTTGAAGTCTTAATGAATATAAGAGTGTTCCATTATTTTAGTGGTTGATTCTTCCTTTAATTGAGTCAAAAGAAGGTAAACAATATGGTTAGTTAATCCTCTTATCTGAGATAGGGATGCCAAAGTATTTAAAAGAGATGTCATCTAATCCAATCCTTAAAATCTATGAGATTAAATTGGCTTAGTTTATGGAGTCACCTAAAACATGGAAGGAGCTTTTCCTTTTGTTTCTAGTTAGAATCAAGATGCAGTTGAAGTAGGACATTGTTAATGTCCATAAGGATTTGGATAGAAATTGAGTTTGCTTAACATAACAAGAAGACGTCATTAAAAAAGGCAATGTTGAATAACTTCAGATTTTTACATCTATAATGGTATTTAAAGTCTTGCCTTTACTTAATTCTTGATGAAAGAAATCTGGATAATACTTCTATACAAATTGTGAAAAGATAAGGGAATAATGGATCTCCTTATCCTAAAACTTTTGCTCTAGCAAAGAAAGGTGTAGGTTCCCTATTGACAGTTGTGTCAAACAATGGTGTATAGATTTGTTCCCTAATTTGTTGAATAAAGTGATTAGGAAACCAAAGGCTCTTAGGCTGTCAATGATGAATCTCGATCTTAAGAGTTAAAGGCCTTATTAAGGTTAAGTTTTATAGATCAACTTTGCATCTTTTTCTTGATTTTACTAGCCAAAAGAAGGTAATCTACTATACTTGTCCCATAAACAAAGGCACCTTGACATGAACTTATAAAGTAGTTAAGAACTTCTTTGAGTTGCGATGCTAACATTTTAAAGATAATTTTGTACAAAATGATACAACATGAAATTGTCCTATATTCATTTAGTGAGCTTAGATTAGGCCTCTTTAGAATGATTGTTACAAAGGTTCTATTTATCTCCTTCATGATTTTACCACTGCTAATGAATTTTTGAGTTAACTTAATAATCATATCCCCTTTAATATGCCAAGTATTTTGATAGAAGTTAGCATTCAATCTGTTTGGTACCGAGGATGTATCAGAGTTCATGTTGAAAAGTGCCATCTTCATCTCTATGGTACTGAAAGGTTTTATCAAGAATTCCATTTGAGAGAGATAACGACAATCTATGAAAAAATATTTTAGCTCCTATAAGCAAGAATATGATATATTAGTAGAACCTATTTGATTTTAGTAATGACTATATATCATCACTTTGAGATCTTTGTGGCCTACAATGGATTTGATTTTGATTTCTAGTAAGCCTAATTTGGAATTTAGACAATTATAGATTATCCATTTTTTCTTGTGGAAATTTATGTCCTTAACATTTTGTGCTAGAATCATGGAGAGGGACAGAGAGGTTAGTGCTCCTTCTTTTTAGTTTTTCTTCTAAATTTCTTCTTCAACCTTAAGGAGCTCTGATTTGGTGAAACCTATTCACTTGTCAATGATAACGTCAGTCAGAGTGGATATTTTCATAAATTCAAAAGATTTATTCCTTTCCTCAAACTTTTCTTATGAGTTCGCTTCTCCTTTCATAGTCAATCTTGAACAATTTGCTAGTTAAGAACCTAATTCCTAGAAGAGCTCTCCTAGTTCTTTATGTAGCAATATATTTCTCTATAAGAGCTCTCCTAGATCTTCATGTTGGGGGAGTTTGGCTAGTTATTCTTACTTGGTCCATTCATGACGTCAAAACAAAATGAACTAGTTAGTTTAGGTATTTATAATGGATTACCCACCTTACCAATTTTAGGATAAGCAAGGCCTTCAATGTTATTGAGGTTGGACTAATCAGGATTAGAATCTTTGTTAATCTTGGAGCAAGTAAGCACATTTCTAGTTGCTTTATCCTTCTAAGTAGTTAACCCTAAACCATTCCCATTAGGGTTCCCAAGCAACTCCTATACTAAACCTAAGATCAATCTTTTACTTGTATCCCTCAATTCCTTGCAATTGCTTGGAGCTTCATGTTTTTGTTGATAAATTATTTCAATATCATCTTTTAATACTTCACTTAACTCATTTAGCCTTATGATTTTTATAGTGTCAGGGAGGGTTACACTTGTATTAATCTCTATACATATTTTAGCCAAACATATTCTTCTCATTGTGACTATGTTTCCATCAAGATAGAGGGGTCTTCCTATTAAACTTACTAGATAGATAAGTTTGATAGTTGTCCCGCATTTAAGTGGCAAGTTATGAAATTTGATTCATATTAATAAGTGTTTTAAGGTTTGTACTAGGCCTCCATTGATTAGAAGAAGAGGTTTCCCTTATATATATAGAATGGGCCCATTTTAATGATTCTTTGAAAATATTGGGTGTGAGCAAACTTGGAAAAAAAAAAGAAGCTTTCTCATTTATAAGGACCCTTGTGACCCATTTTTGACCAGTTTGAGAGTGTCCATTTTCTACCACAAGAAAAGTAAGTCTTTTCTTGGAAATAAGCCAATGAGTGTAGAAGCGGACCTTGAAGCTCCATACTATAGAATTTCTAAAGGTGAGACTACAATCTTAGTTCATAAGAGATTTGAAGAGGTGGAAGGGAGAAACTTTAGTTTGTCTAATAAGGGAGAGTTCCCAACCACTTTGGTTTTATGTCTTCTTAATCTTTGGCCTTTTCAAGGGGTTCTAAGTAATATGTGTTTATGGGTTATTAACTCTACTAAAAGTATGAACCAGATACTCCCTAGCAAAGGATGGATTTATGGGGAATGAAAGAAGAGGACAATTTGGAGTAAGAGTGAAGAAGGAATAACTTAGGGAAGTCCAAGTATGAAAGGTTTTACTAGAGTCAGAAAGAAGTGGGTGTCATTAGTGAGCATCTGGCTCCTTTCCCTTTTGGAAAAGGAACCCAACTAAGAATCAGGTAAGAGAAATCCATACTCCTAACAATCACAAAAGCAATACGCTTTTTGTAAAGTTTTAGAAATTATGGAAGCATAAACGGGTAAAATAGTGAAAGATTAGAGCATCTCTCTCCTGCAACCTTTTGGGTTATATTTGGTTGGGTGATTATTAATGAAATAGAATGGAATGAAATATTATTTTATCATTTGGGATGAGACTTTATAATGGAATAGGATGGAAGAGGAGAGTTTTACATTACATCTCATTCTATCCTAAACAGTAAAAATAAGTTACCTCTGATTTGGGAGGTTTATAATAGAATGTAAAATGATGAATAATATTTTATTGTATTACATTATGAACTCTTCTTCCAAACAACATATCACTATATTACATTATGAACTCTTCTATCCCTCTCAAACAATAATTTTCTAATGTTACATTCTATTCATTTAGAAATCATTTCATTCCATTAAAAACTTTACGTTTAACCAAATATAGCCTTAGGTGCTATTCTTTTAATTCTAAAACCAAAACTTAACCTTGCGTATTTTTTCTTTCCAACTCGAGTAAACCATACAACCAAATGCAACCTTATTATCGCTAAAACTAGGAATTAGGATCTCAATTAATCCAACACATAAGGGCATAAGGTAAACAAGAACGATCATTATTTTTATTTCGACACGAAATAAGTAAATTCAATATAATTCACCTCCCTTCACTCCTTTATTAAACTTAGACACCCATAAATGGTCGTGATTCACGTAAAGTATACAATATAGAATGCTATTTTGTAATAATTACAGACATTTAAAACACTTTTACTACCTAAAAAGGAGTGGAAAGGCATTTGTAAAAAAGAAATGTTATTATCAAAGTTTATCAATATTAGACTTTTACTGAATTAATTTGTAGTTATCTCTTAACAAATGAACAGATAATACATTTCAGCAATTCAGCATCTCCCTCGAATTAAATTTGCATCGATTGCTGATTGGAGATTTAGCAATATACATTAAAAGTCTTGATAGTGTTGTCAACCGTCCGATGCAGTCCAACTTTTTGTTTTTTTTTGGACTTTAAGATCACTAGACTTGAATTGTGGCAATTTTGGCAACATCAATCTTAATTAAGTCGCGATGTTATGTCTATTTTTGGGGTAAAATTGCACCTCGGGACCATCTGCTGCTAGAAGCTTTGAGGATGTCTCAAGAGGACTTTGACTTTATGTGTTTTTAGGGGTACGAGACTTGACTTTTGTTTGTTTCTCAAATGAGCTTGGACTTTCTAAAAATCATGCCCCTTGCATTTGTATCAATTTCTTTTCCCCGTTTCCCTGACTTCAACGGACAAATTTATTTTTGTGTCGTTGTTTGTCCCTCTTCTGGCCCCTACGCTTTAACTGGGTGTTTGCGACATTGGCCTTCTCGTGGCTTGAAAAGGTTTGATTAATAGGTCCTATTCTGCTTTACTATAGTCAATTGTTGTGGGAATACAAGCCTTAAGTTGGTCTCAATTATGTACTTAGACTAGTTCTTATTCCATAAACTTTAGCCTTTAATCAAATGAAAAAGAGATTCAATTCAATTATTGTAACTTGTACTAAAATTTCAAGTATCACCTTATATTTTTTTCATTATTATTAGAGATACCCTTTAATCAGAATGATATATAGTATATCATCATACTCAATCCGAAGTTTCGCAATAAAGTGGAATCTGAGAATGTCTGATAGTACGGAGTCTTACCTTTACATAATAGAAAGGCTGTTTCTAATAGACTTACATACAGATATGACATGAAGATATGAAGAAAAAAAAAGTCAAATAAATAAAAGATGTAAAAAAAGAATAAATAATTAAAATAGAATAATAACAGTTTCAGCCAAAAAATTAAAAAAATTTCATTATAAGATTCAAGTTTAGAAACAAAGTTATTAAGAAAATAGTAGGACAAATATACGTGATATGTTGCAAAGTTCTGTTTATACCTAATATGCAGCAAAGTTCTGGTCACCATTTCTCGAGTTGTGCGTGTTATCTTTGTGAGGAGACTATGCTAACCTACTATTCCAATTGCTAAGAATGATAGTATATAGTATATATATTTTTGAAATACGTATTAAATAATTCCTTAAATTTTAGTTGTAGGTTTATTTGATAGAAAATAAAAACAATTGTCAAATTCATTTTTAATAAAGATCTAAAGATTGCATTTAATATATTTTTCTTATCATATTCATATATAATATTAATATAAATATATTTATGTATATTATATAAGTTGCATCATGATATTATGAAATCTATATTTTGAAAAAGATATTTAAATCCACCAATCGTGACAAAGGTGACCTTTCTCCTTATATTCTAGAACAAAGGAAAAGTTTCGACCATTTTTATTTCTCTTATTGATCATTTGTTATTTTTTACCACTTTTCATTTATTATTATTATGATTGTGGCAATTTTTAGTGAAAATGAGATATTGTTTACTTTTAAAATTATGAGGCATGTGCTGATGACTTTAAACAATAATGAGTGAATAGAAGACAAAAAGTGTGTGGTTTAGATAAAATTTAAAAACAAACATTCCAACATTTGCCGACCTGAGAGGAAAGTGAATGCCAAGTGACACCATTATAAGACGTGAGTGTGAAAGGAATTTGGACTTTTAGATCGATCAGCCGTCATCTATACATTACAGATGTAGAATGTATATGCTCCTTTGTTTTTTTTAACCCAAGACATTATTTTTAAACATGGTAATAAGGAGATATACCAAACTCTTAATAGTGGAAAAGGGGCAGTAAATGTGAAAGGAACTTGATTCCACTTTGAAGCATCGAGGATCGTGCATGTCCTTGAAGGACCCCATTGGCTGGCTCCTTCTCGCCATCAAATTTCAAGGCGACGGCTTAAAAGTCGCAGCGTACCTGGGCAACATGTATGCACGACTCTTCAACAGTGTTGTAGTTACTAGAACACTACTATGTTGACTTTTGTTGGCCTTGTTCGTACACCGCCATGTAATAATAATTTGGGTAATCACCACCTAACTTTGGGGAAAGACTGGATATAGGACTTTGGAATGTGAATCCCTTGAAACTTAACCTCATTCTTAAATTTTGGTTAATGAAATTTATATCCAATAAAAGATTCACAACACGTCAATGACATGAAAGGTGTGATTCTAATTCATACTCGATAACTTCCCACAAGGATTAGTCACCTGAAATTATATATTGAGTGAGAACAATTAGAAATCTAATCGTACATTTTATGCTTACATTCTTTTACATAATATATAGCTCTATTTAACTGAGTAATGACGATTTGTTTTGCATTTGCCTATACCTACAAATTACATTTAACATAGCTGATCAACTTATTCGAAAAGTCAAATGAATTTAATCTCATATTCTCTCCTATTTAAAATAAAAGTAATTTTAGAGGGATTTTAATTGTTTAAAATAAGTGTTATTTATAATTTTTTATGCATGTTTATAATTTTATTTCTAAAATTACTCTTTAATTTTTCTCACATCCTAAATACATAGATTATATTTTCAAGACAGTTCAATATGTAATTAATAAGGGTATATCAAACATTTCATTAGCTTTCTTAATAACTATGCATCTCTCTAAAACGGCTTTCATTTTGAATTAGAGGGATTACTTTATTAAGGCAAAAGTGAATGATGTGGGAATGAGTAAAGTTTATGCACTACAAGAAATGTCTCAATTGCCGATGGAATATTCCGTCGGTAATGTAAATTACCGACGAAATGCGCTGTCGGCCAAAAACGCCATTGGCAATAAATACCGACGAGGGTTGTTAAGATTACCGTTGGCATTTACCGACGGTATCCTTTCCGTCGGTATTGAGAAAAATCATATACCGGCGGTTTGTCTTCCGTCGGTAGATCACTGACGGGATATTCCGTCGATGATTGACAACGGCTTGCCGTGCGTTACCGATAGAATCAGATGATTAAACCGTCGGTAATTACCATTTAATTTACCGACGGTATTTCCAGTGTCCGTCGGTGAAAAAAATTTCTTTTACCGACGGAATATGTTACCGTCGGTAAATTTGCTTTAACTTTTAATACAAATGTTACTATAATATACTA
>JANITX010000008.1:6057427-6065012 GCA_027564395.1 Erythroxylum ulei
AAAACAACTCCAAAAGATACCATTTTTCGTGGAAAGATAGTAAAAAATGTTAGGAATCCATTGCTTTAAGAATCACTTCATTTGGAGATCGGATGAGGAAGTTATACCCGGCAGAATCGAACATGTTTTTACCCTTAATCAATTTGTACCTATCTTGGCGCGATTTTCATAACTTTCAATAGAAATGTTGGATTGCGTTTGTTCTTAGACTATTTGAAAGAAGACTTCTAGATCTACAACTTTCATGAAGACCACAAAGTGAGATTTGCCTCTAAAAAGGTCAAAAATTGTGATTTACTAACGCTATCCCGTGAATGTCCATTAAATGGACATTGTCTGGCTTAGGGGGCTTTTTCACCTAAGAAGGTCCGTTTAACGGACATCCATGTACGTTTAGCGGACATGGACTGGCCTGGGGGTGTTTTTACACTCGAGAAGGTCCGTTAAACAGATATTGGTGTCCGTCTAACGGACATAAGGGTTCCCCAAACCCCTCAAAAGCCCCTCCAATGAATCCTACATCCAATCTAACATCATATACACCCATAATCTCCCCAAATTCAACTCTTCTAGTGCCAAATCACTTCATAATGACTCAAACATCAAATTTATCTCACAACATTCTCAACTCTCAACTCATTTGGTTCATCAAAACCACAATTTCCTATCATTCACCATAGCTGTCCTATACCCAAATCCTCTGCAACATCATAACTTGTAACAATCATATCTTTCCATTCCGATATCCAAAAATTACAAACTTTATATCGTTGGAAAGATAGAAAGATCATCTACAACTTCCAAGAAGACAATTTTTACCATTTCTACCTAGATCATTCCAGATTTTCTCTTAAATTCAGAACACAATTCCCACCCTTATGAAAATTGAAAATAGCAATGTAAAAACTTGAAAAGCCATAAACAAACATAATGCAAATGTATTTCATTTCCATCAAAAGATAAGAGTTTACAACGCTTTAGTAGGCATTTTGAGCCACAAATACATCATAATCCAAAATACAAACTTTACAAAAACAATAATTTCTCAAAATGTAACTAAAGCATTGTTTTACAACTTCTAACTTCAAAAGAACAAAAGTGCAAAATGGAGTGATGCCTTGACGCTCAACTCAATCACTCGTTATCTTGCTCATCGCCTGTGGGTGGGAAGGAGTAGGAGGTGAGCTTAACGCTCGTGGGAAACACTTTTATAATCGATAATAAGCAAAAATTATTTAAAACCTTCATGATCATAGCAATTTCTCACAAAAATCCATAAAGCATATATTTCTCAACTTTGTCAAACCAATTCACAATTCACATAAGTCAAGCATTCCTTAAACTTGTCAACACATGTAAACACATAAGCACATCACAATGGTTTGGGCAAGTCCATAAACATGACGAACTACATAATTCCATATAATGGTCTTGTGTAGTCGTAAACTTGAGGGAGTCCGTAAAGGAGCTCCGTACCATTAGCGGGCAGGCTGGAGAAGTCTTGACTTGGTCAACGTGCACATGACAATTCTTAGATGGACTACACCAAACCCACATAATATGTAGTTTATGAATTGAAAATATTTTGGCCAAATGGCACATTTTTGAAAACTTGTTTTTCAAGAACACGACATATTTCACATGCATTCGCATCATCATTTCACAATTCAACAGCTACATTCCTATACCAAGCATAAAAGCCATTTTTCAAGTCAATCAAAAGCAACAAATACAACAATTGCAAAGCAATTAGAATTCATTCTCAAAATTCACACACAACAATATATGGCAAATTCTCAATCATTTAAAGAACAATAAATGCTCATTTGTGAGGTAGTTGGAAAAATCATTAACTCCATATATTTGAAGAACATTTATAGCTTACTAACTCAAGTATAAAAATGTAACCCACCTTAGTTTCCTTGCTTGAAAACCTTGCTCAAATTGCCTCTACTCTTGCTCCTCTTGCCTCCCTTGATTTTCTTCAACATTGACACAAAAATACCAAATCAATAGGAATCCAAATTGGACAACCCAAAGAATCACATGCATGAAATTGATCCTAGAATACTTATACCCATACATTTCCTAACCTCTTTGAACCAATACCCTTCCAAAAATCCCAAATATTTAAAACACAACTTACCTTGAATCTCCACCAACCAAAGGATTCTTGGCTCTAATGGAAGCTTTAATCTTCCTCCCTCTTTTTTCCTTCTTGAATAACTTCAAAAATTCCTCTTGAAGGTTAAGAAAAATCAAAACCTAACATCACTCTTCTTTCTCTTTAAACTCACGACACTCTCTCCCTCTTCTCTCTCTATTTTCGTTTTTTTTTGCTTCTTCTAATTGAAAGACACCCATTTCTCTTCCCTTTTAAACCTTTAGTGATGCTAAAATGTCCAACTTGCCCTTCCTTCAAAGCCTTAAAACTTTACAACTTAAGTGTTCTTCCTACAATACCCCTTATGCAACTTATCACCTTAACTTTAATTCAATTCACCTATGTTACATAATCCCATTAACAATAACATGCTAATTAATTCCAACATACATTAATCTATTAAGACCTCAAAAAGTAATCTAATCATGCTTAATCAAATAAAAAAAATTCAGAGGCCAACAACCCTAGAATAGTGTATATGAGAGTTTATTGAGAAGTTAGAAAGTGCATTTCATGTTCATGCATAATATAGCACACACACACACGTGAATATTGATTTTTGCATATTAAAATGACTATACATGCATTCATTGACATTTTCTAGGTATAATTGATCTATAAATGTGATTATATTTGGAATTGTGAATTATATGTGTTGAAAATTGATTTGGGGAGTATATTTATTGACTTAGAATTTTTGGTGAAAATTTGGGAAAACTCTAAAGTTCTGGGTATTTTTGGACTAGGAAAAATACTAAGTGGCAAGAAAATTGATAAATGGTAGTATAATTAACTATCAAATGGCAGTGAAAATTTTGACAAATGACTTTGGGATTTATTGAAAAGTGTCATTGAAAATTGTGAGACACAATTGGACTAGAATTTAGAGACAAATAGACTAGTTATTTAAAGGTGGTCAAATGGAGACCACAAGAAAATAACAAGTGTCACAACGCTTGCCACTCACCACTCACGATATTTTCTTCTTTGAAAGACCAACATCCTTGTCTTTCACCCATTATTTTCGTTACTTATGCTCTCTTCATTTTCTTCATGTTTTTGTCTTCATCTACGACACTTTCTTCTCCCAAGCATTAACATTAAACCTAGCTTTCTTACCTTTCGCTTGCTACTCTCACCTTGTTATCTTCATCATCTTACCACTAGAAAACCTAACCTACCCCAACTCCATGTTGATAAACATGAGACGCATGGAAAGCTAAGGTTTCTTGGAAATTTTGAAGCTAAATCAAGTAAGTTATACTTAATCATCATGGGTAGTGTTAAATGAAACTAATATGATGAGTAATTTGAGATTGATGACTTGATCATGAAATTTATATATGTGAGTCGTGAGTGATGAAATGTTTATGAAAATGTCTTGCTTTTGTATATGTGATGATTAATGATTCATAAATTGATATAGAGATGATTTAGAGTTAGAATGAATCCTAAAACGATGTAGAAAGAAGTGCAGAAAATTTGATTTGTGAATGGATATTTTCATGTTCTATTTTTGATGTATAAAAACGTGGATCATTGGTTGTTGTACAAATGCACTGGATTGAGCATTGAACTTAAAGAAAAGGCAAGTGTAGCGTCTTGAAAAGAGAAGAACTAGGATGGAAGTTTAGAGATAAAGTGATAATGGTGTTTAAAGTGTGCTGGAATATGTTAGCTGTAACATTTCCATTGGATATGCATATGTATTTTAGCCATGAATTGATTTTTAGATATCCAAATAGGATGATTTTTAATTTTTATTAAATTAGAGACATGTGGTTACATTTTTCATGAAGACATTGAATTCAAATTCTATCTATGAGAGTTTCAAAATTTGACTTGAAGTTGTGTACTAGGTGCAATAAATTGATGGATGAATGCATGTGTTTGTATACCCGGGATTGTCATTGAGCATGCATTATACACAATACATATACATATGTATGTGATTAATTATTCATAAGATTGTGTAATGAATAATGTGTGTTCAATGTGTATATTGCATAATGTTGATCTACAGGATAAAACGTTCGCATCCAGACGTTTCTGGATCATGAAAGCTAATGCTAATCTGGAGCGTACTGTGAGTCGACCTAGATGGTCTTACCTTAAATGATTATTCTGTTTAAATTATGTATTGAATGATTATATGAATGTGATTGTACTAATTTCAGACGTTGAATGTCCTAGGCGTTTGATGCATGAATAATATTGGAAGTGCTCTTTGAATGTGAATTGGACTGACTATTATCTGTTTTCTCAACTTAAATGTTGAATGCCAGGGCAAGGTCCGAAGACATGTGAAAGTGAATGTGTAAAGTAAAATAAAGTGAACGATTGATCTTATGTGATAGATGCATTTCATTACATGAATGCATGACAATGTAAAGGCTGTTTTCACCAAAGTAGCCATCGAGAAAGAGCTTAAAGCTCAGAAAGTGAAAAAGAGCTTAAAGCTCAGAAAGTGATTAAGAGCCAAAGGCTCACTATGCACAATGAGGCCTGTATTCCTAACAAATAAGGGACAATTATTAATGAGTTCAGTATCCACAATGGATATAGACAGTTACAGGCACTCGATCACAATAATAAGAAAAGAAAATGAGTCTCATGACCATTGCATATACATTTACTATGTATGCCTCGAATAATTTAAATTGATTGTTGAATTGTCTTAAATGAGAACGTGAAAATTGTGAACAAAGTGTTATGTCATACTAAATGATTACTAGTGGATTGATGTGAATTACGTGACTGTATGAATTGATGTGCTAGATGATATGAGTGAACCATTGAGGACGGTTAACTCACTGAGTTTGCATAACTCACCAAAATTGCAACATTATTTTTCAAGCTTAGAGAAGATCTACAGTTAGACCAATTAGAGTCAAGCCACTGCATTCGAGTAAGAGATAGAGGTCGGGATCAGTTCGCGTCTGCATTTATATATCTTTATTTTTGTATCAAATTGTGTATTCCACAATAATTGTAACATGTGTATTTGAATAATTCTGTTTGTAATAACTTTCCAAATTTGGAAATGTTTGTAAATGAGATTGATTATTGAGTGTAGTAATATGAATGAAAATGATTATGAATAAAGTGGGCCCGATTTGTTTATTGATTTTTCGTATATGCGTGCATTGTTTTGAAAAATTTGTAATGAGTTTGATTGACTAACTGTTCTAGCATGCCACCCTCGTAGAGTATGTTCTCGAATACCGTCGATATGTTCGGGGATATGCACTATGAGAGTAGGATGCTACAATTTGGTATCAAAGTCCATATTTAGTATCTTACATGGGCATTTTTCGAAATATGTGTCAAGGTACATGCATTTTATATATGTCATAGCAGGCAGTGGCAACTAATCCCTAGTCTGAGTCGCATTTACTTGAGTCACATGCACGAACATTTGTTAAGAGTTTGAGTTGATAGAAATAGTGAGAAGAATGATGATCTATCAGAATGTGAGAAAATGAAAGTTTGTGGATATCTAGAAATGAGAAATAGTATATGGTTAGATATGACATATAAAGATTCAATGCAATTATATTGGTGGATGTATTATTGAATATGTCATCAATATTGTAATATGGTGATATATCCTCGAATGTGATATAGAAGTGAAAGCATTGTTGTGGATTATTTGAGGAAAATAGAGACATACGTAGAAATGATGAGATTAAAGTATACAAGCAGAATATAATGAAAACAAAAATTTATTATAACCTTAAGAAGATGAAGTTGGAACTGAAATGGTTGTTTGATTAATGTGACAAGAGTTATGATCTACCACAAGAATATGATAGTGAAATTGAGATCAGAATTTCAGGATGATTATGCATCTATAATTCTGAATTGATTGTGAACATACGTATGTATGACGATATAACGGTAATTGGAAGATGAGATAATGATAGCTATATATGTAAAAGTTGTCAAGGTTAAGATTTGTGAGTAAATATCTGATAATGGGATCACCATGAGAAGTGAGAATATTGAGCACATATGTATTATATGTGTGGAGATGATATAGGAAACAATCTATGACTTATTGAACATTCGTTAATCGTAGTTCCCATAGTTCAAAGTCTAAGATGAATTAGAGTAACACATGAAATTGCTTATAGTGATCAATCGGGCATAGATTGAGATTGTTAATGATGTTACTATGGGTGATGAATTTGAGGAAAAAGAAGAAGGGCAAGATCGTGGCATAGTCCCCACGATCGAGGACAGGTGCAAAAGAATAAGTGTTGTCCATAATCAAATGAGATTAAGGTATCCTTAGCATGAGTTATTAATTGGTGAATTGTCACAAATACATCTCTAGATAAGATGAAATGATCTTGATAGTATATACCAAGGTATAAGAGTAAATGAATCTGGTTGTTGCTTCACTGAGCGTTATAAAAAAGGCTATTCTGATCAAATAAGTTATGACAGAAATTGATCTTATTGAGATATTATGAATAGTTGAAATTGATCTTCTTGAGGTACTAAGAATGGTTGATAAGCAATGATGAAAATAGTTGATTGATAACGATTACGTGAACAGTGTAGATAATAGTAGCAAGAAATCTTCCTTCGAAGAAGAATTTCACCGAATTAGGTTAAGTAGACCAGATGGTTTATTTTTAAGAATGATCAATGAAGGAACAAATCATAAATGAATATTTAATTAATCAAAAGTGAATAATGGAGTCCCATTTCTAACGGAGACTTAGGCATAAGAGGTAGAATATGCTACTGAGAGTGTATGCATTTTGTTTGATATAAAGTATCCAACTATGTGATTGAATTCTTGAATTTGAGAGACACTATTGCTAATGTGAGGAGAACTTAGGTCCACAATATATTCTATTTAAATATGTTCAGGGGATACAAATTAGATTTGATGAATGTGTTACCAACACAGAAAGTTAAGATTGCAAATAAATTGAAATGTATGGAGAAACTAGTATGAATGAACATGTATTAGAATAAGTCAATATGAAATAAGAGGAAATCGAATGAAAGGAGAAAATCATTTAAGAAAAGAAGTCAATTAGGAAACATAAAAAAGAGATAATATTACTTCATTAAGGAATTAGTTACTTAAGGAATTACAAGAACTAATCATGGGCACATTGAGTTTTGGCAATATCTGTTTGAGTTAACAATGCCCTCAATAGTATCATGGTATTAAAGAATAAAGTGTCCCAATTATGCTTGGATCAATTAGTGGCTATGATCATAGATGATATATTGAATGTATTCGAAAAGTTGAGAAGAATATTTGGAATACTTAAGGAAATCTTACATATCATAAAGGTAGAAACAATTATATGCCAAGTTCAATAAGAGTGAATCTTAGCTTGATCAAATAAAATGTTTGGTCGTATAGTATCTGAACATGGCATATTGGGAGACCCA
>JANITX010000008.1:6076008-6094109 GCA_027564395.1 Erythroxylum ulei
TCATGGCAAAGTAGTACCTTATATATGGAATAGAGGCTAGGTTTAGGTCTTTACGTTTGCATGGGAGATTAACACCTACGAATGGGCCGTGGACGCGTGGACCTGGGCCTGGGCCTAGCATAGCCGACCTAACCAGAATCCACTTCATCTAGAGTCACAGCCTTGCTCCAAGTCACCTTACAATGTGAGTTTTCTACAACTTTCTTGAAAATATTCCACAATTCTTGAGAACTCAAGTCACTTATATTTCCCCCAGCATTCAAATCCACTAAAGTTTCGTTATGATCGGTGAGGCCATAGTAGAAAAACTGAGTCAATGAATACATATCAAATCCATAGTGCGGACATTGGTTAAGAAGATCATTAAACCGTTCCTAAGCCTCATGAAATTTTTCTCCGACCTTTTGCGAAAACCAATGTATCATCTTTTGGAGTTCAAGAGTTTTGTGGGTTGGATACCACTTCATCATAAAAGTCTCCATAACCTTCTCCCAAGTATCAATAGAGTCCACCTCTAAACTCAACGGCCAATTTCTTGCCAATCCCTTCATGCAATAAGGAAAACACCTTAGCCTCAACTCATCCTCCGACAGTCCATACAAAGGAAGAGTTTGAACTGTCGCATAGAAATCTCTCATAAAGGCTAGCGCATCTTCACCGGGCATCCCATTAAATTGCGGCAACATAGACAAATGAATCTGCTTCAGCTCATAATTCCGTGCTACTACAGTTAATCTAATGCAAGAAGGATTGCCTACAATAAATGGCATCTAATAATCTCGAATTCTTCTTACTGCGGGGTTGATAACAATCAGCTCGGCTTGATTTTCCCCATTAAATTGCTCATTCCCTAGATCATGTTCTTTATGCAGTTCCGAAATTTGGTTATTGTTGGCCATCTCTCTCCTCCTTTGAGCGTTGTTCCTTCAACAAGTTCGTTCAATTTCAAGATTAAATTCAACAAATGGTTAGTTGTTCAAGCTTTGTGAATGCCTTAGGTGCATGTAAATCCTGAAATCAAAGAAGTTCGAGGGTTCAAAATTCAATAATGGAAGAAAACTTGAATAATAATTAAATAGATAAAAGTAATAACTAGACTTAATGAAAGCAGTAATAAAAAGGTCCCCGGCAACGGCGCCAATAACTTGGTCAATTTTTTCTGCAAGTGCACAGAGTCGTTTCTAGTATCCACACACTAAGTATTCCAAGGTCGTCTCCCTAAAGGACCAATTCATTCACCACCAAATTAATTCTAATTATTTTCATGTTATCGAAAAAAATTCTAAAATGTGATTGGAGTTGAGCGAACAGTAAATTGTAAGTGCTAAACAAGATAACAGCAAGGGATAAATCAAAGGTTTAGAATTAGGGATTGGGGTTCACCAATTCAAAAGATTGACTCATACGATATGAAATTGATTGAATGTTAGGTTATAAAATCAGTTGCACAACTTTACCCATATCTCTTTTCAAAGCATACAAGAGTATCCAGCTAGATGAACACCATCTCTCAATGTGTGAACTTACTAACTAAATCCGTGAAGAACAAACAACCACAAGTTCTCACCCTAGCTTAGGATATCTCTACCTCTAAGTACAAGGTGTTCATTTTCCTATAGCATGAACCATATGTCACTCTTCAGTACATCATATGATTCCTAAGATTTCATCTATGGAGATCAAGCATAGAAACAACAGTAAGATTCAAGAAAGACAAATATAACCTAGAAATTTTCATTCAACATTCAACAATCCATATCATACAAATCAATCCTCCAAATGGGCTACATCCCTCACCCTAAAAGAGGTTTAGTTCCAGAACATTGTAACAAAAATCATACACATAAGGATGCTCGTCATTTAAGAAAGAGTAGAGAGAGAAAGTAGAAGAAACACTGGAGAATGTTGCTTCCAATCCTTGAGGAAATCCCCCAAATTCCCTATCTTCCTCTTATTTTATGCCTCCCAATTGTAGTAACCTTGGTTCTAGTGTCCAACCCCCCTTTTAGGTCTAAAAAATGAGTATCTATAGTGTCCTTGGTCCCAAGAAACCTAAACAGGGGAAAACAGGTCGTGCTGGCCGCCAATGTTCGTTAAACGGACATGAATGTCCGTTTAATGGACCTTCTCGGGTCTGAAACTGTATTCTGCCAGGCGATGTCCGTTAAACGGACCTTCACAGGTCTGGAAGCTCCTCTTGCCAGGCGATGTCCGTTAAACAAACATGAATGTCCATTAAACGGACATGCATCAATCCAAAATTTTCACGCCTTTAACCTTCCAGTTGACATAATCTCTTCTCAGAGTCTTCTCGGATGTTGTAGAACTCAGAGTCCTCTTTGAAATCATCCTTGAGTGGCCGTAATCTGGCATCTATAAGAAAAGTTATGCCATTTACCCCCACAATCTATCCATTTGTACCTATCAAGCACAAAGTTGGAATATGAGAGAATTGACCGAATAAAACATCAAATCCATATAGAAATAAATCAAAATAATTCCAAATTATCCCAAAATCATCTACAAATAATTTGACTTATCAATATGAGTAAAGGATTTCATATAGAGAAGTCATTTTCTTTTTCATACGTCTTTTAAACATTTTCGTTCGAGTCTTAGAGCTTGTTTTTAGTCTAAATATTTAATATGTAGTACATTTCTCTTAGTTATTTAGCCTAAATATTTTCTTGCAATGACTTGTTTGTTTTATTTATTTATGTCTTCTTTCTTATTTATGCATTTATTTACTTATTTTATATTTTATTTTAATATTTACCTTGTTATGTATTTATTGCATTATTTATTTTAGTACTTTTTTATATCTTTATTTATATGTAGTTATTTATTTATTTATTTATTTGTTATTATTATCTTTCCTTTTTCAAGTTAGTTTTTTGGATCTCTTTAAACTTATCGTATCATGGAAACTTCAACTAGGGTGTTGTTGTTGGTTCTACGAAAATATCAATTCGCCCTTAAGTCTTACAACTCTGCGTTTCTCTTCTTTTCTATACGGATCTATGAATGTCTTATCTAAATAGTTATAATTTATATTAAAATAGTGATTGTAATTAAAAAGTTAAAATAAAGTTACTAGAAATTGCATTAAAATAATGTTTACAACTGAAAAGGTTATATTTGAATTATTAAAAATTACATAAAAATAGTGTATGAGACTAAAGAATTACATTTAAATAATCAAAAGTTACATTAAAATAGCGCTTGTGAGTGAAAAGTTGTAATTTAATGACTGGAAATTATTATTATCTAATAATGTTCGTGAGAGAAGTTACACACACCTGAATGATTAAAAGCTACGTCAAAAACTTTTTTTAAAATTGAATTATATTAAAATAGTATTTACGAGTGAAAATTGCATATAAATAATGAAAGTTGCATTATCTGCATTTCTACCCACTTCCTTCTTGGCTTCCTCAGTCTGAAAAAACCCAGAAGTTGCTAACACCCATTTACGCCAACTTCTTCTCGTTGTGCCTTGTACTTACCATTACACCATATCATTACCAACTCTCTTCTCTAACTTCTTGGTATTGAGAATTGTAGCTTATTTTTCGTAAAGTTTGCGACTTTAACCTCCAAGCCCTCCGCTTTGGCCGAATTTTCTCCTTACATCCTCAGGTTTAACCGTTCTTCCGGGTTTCCTTCCTTTTTTATCACTGTCGAGTGTATCCTGGTTATGCCCCTAGTTATATCCTTCTTTCTTTCTGAATGGAGACAATTTATCGCAATTCCCAACTTCTTTTAGCGTGTATTGCAATGGGTTGTGATATAACCTGTTTAAAAGCTGTTCAACTTCTTTTCGAGTGTTAATCTATTAAAGGATAGCCTGTTTATTTGTTATGGTTTTCTTTTAGTTGATCTATAATTTGGAATAATTCCTCCGTAGTTCTATTTCTCCGTTTTGTTGTTACTTGAACTGCATCACTGGTCCCTTGTTACTTGAACTGCATCACTGGTCCCTAGTTAATATTTTAGATAATAGAGAGAAAGATGGTGCCAAATGCCAATGAAGGATGAAATGAATACGATGGATTTCCTTTCCATAATAATCTTCGATTATCAAGTTCTTGCTTTACTTCCTTTAACCACTTGATTCATCTTGTTCAATCTACTTATACGGTTAGTTTGTTAATATGAAAAGTTCTGGTCTGATGTATATAGGATGTATTAGATTATGCTGAGAGTGTATGTTGAATACTATTAACCTCTGTTCATTTGGATTTCATGGGAATGGATGTAGGGGCAGATGGTGCTTCTTAATTTGTTTTGAGCAAGAAATTTTGCAGAGTTCTTCTTTCAGATACATTGCAGTATACAAAGGTATACTTCTGCTTGTCGATGCCTTCCATTGAGCAGTTTTTTTTTTTCAAGATTTCTTGTTAGCCTTTGGTCTTCTGACAGTTCTTCAGACTTTTGATTTAAAAATTTCTTGTTCCATTACTGGAAATGAATTGCTCTCCTTTGACAATATTCATTTTTAATGCCAAAAGATTAAAAAACATACTTGACCTGCAGAACTGATTGATGTCTATGCTTCCCTTTTACTTCATTTGGCGCGTAGCTTGTTTCCATTTAGGATAAGTTACGCAGAAACTGCACTTTTTGTGTTAAATTTCTTCTTAGGCAACATGGAAATGACCACTTGTCAGAGTGGTAGTAGCATCATGTGGTTCTTCCGGGAGAGGGGCTTTGATGACAAGAGTATACGTGACATATTGAGGAGGTGTAAGCGCCTTGAAGGTGTGGAGAGGGATAGAGCATCTGAAAACTGGAATTACCTGAAAAGTGTTGGCATTCTGGAAAGAAAGCTCCCTTCTGTTGTTTCAAAGTGTCCAAAAATCCTTGCTCTAGGTCTCAACGAGAAGCTAATCCCCATGGTTGAGTGCCTAACTACTCTGGGTAAAAAACCACGTGAAGTTGCTTCTGCAATTACAAAGTTCCCTCACATACTTTCTCATAGTGTGGAAGAGAAGCTCTGCCCACTTTTGGCATTTTTTCAGGCTGTAGGTGTCCCTGAAAATCAGCTTGGCAAATTAATATTACTTAACCCAAGGCTTATCAGCTACAGTATTGACTCCAAGCTGACAGAAGTAGTGGACTTTCTTGTTGGTCTCGGACTCACAAAGGATGGGATGGTTGGAAAAGTGCTGGTCAAACATCCATTTATAATGGGTTACAGTGTTCCTAAACGACTGCGCCCTACTTCAGACTTCCTGAAGTCTGCTGGTCTGACAGAACTTGACCTGCAAACAGTTGTCATGAGCTTTCCAGAAATTTTGTGTAGAGATGTGGAGAAGTCTCTAAAAGCAAATTTTTCTTACCTCAAGAGTTGCGGTTTTGGGGACAGACAAATTGCAACTTTGGTTACTGGTTATCCCCCAATTTTGTTTAAAAGTATTAAAAACTCTTTGGAGCCTAGGATCCAGTTTTTGGTAGAGGTGATGGGGAAACGAATTGATGAAGTTGTTGATTATCCACACTTTTTCCAGCATGGTTTAAAGAAGACTTTAGAATCACGGCATAAACTTTTGAAACAGAGAAATGTCGCTTGTAGCTTGCATGAGATGCTGGATTGCAACCAAAAAAAGTTCCTCTTGAAGTTTGGTTTGCTTGAAGGCTTTGCCTGAGGTACTTCCGGCACATATTCCTTCCTACTAGATCTTCATCTGTGGTTGATCCTAATAGTGTCTACAGCAGGACTTGCTCTGCTAAACCATGGCCTCGAAATTCTTGGCCGCTAGCAACATTCTCATTGTGAGGTACTCAGCTTAATCCATTGTAGCACAGTAGGTTGATTTTTACTTGAGCCTTTAGTGCATATTCAATGTGCAGATCTATATGGAATGACAATGACAACTGAATTTTGTTATTTCTCCACTTTGTATGACTGCTCTGTTTTTGCTAATTTTATTCACAAGTCTCCATCTTTCAAGCCAATTATTTTACATCACTTTCAAACCAATTATTTTACATTCATGGGTCTTATTCAAAATTGCTTATGTTCACTGGGCAACTTCTTTGTTTTTGAGGGTCTCTGCAGCTTACGTTTGCTGGATGGATAGGCGGGAAAACCGCCAAAACTCTTGTGAACACATTCTAAGCCTTCTATGGAATTTTGAAGGGTACTAATCATGGAACAAACAATAAACTGCTGGTGCAATTAGATGTAGCCTGTTAAGCATTTTTACTGTTCAATGGATTCGAATATCATCCATTTTAGGATTCATAAAAGAGTGTGGGCGATTCTTGTAAGCCAAAACATCAGAATAAGTTAAAAATGAAGCTGAACCTGTTTTTCAAATGCATTAATATGATGATAACTGCATATGTACATACTCGTACACGTAATACAATGAGTTCCTATTACCAGCCACTACACTGAAAAACAACAAAAGGAAAATGCATGATAAGAAGCACACGTGTTTTTAATATGTACATAGATATTCATACTTGGAGCAATGGGATGTGGAGGTTTATACGTCATGAATAAGATGATCAAGCGGTGGGGTAAGAAGCTTGCATGGCGATTCCACAAAGTCCTTCCTTTGCACTAACATCTTTCTGCATTCTGATGTAACCTTCTTCTCCCCACTGTGTGCCCCATGAGTTCTTGACCAGCCAATATTTGACGCCATTGCTTTCTCCATACCCCACAGCTGCAACACCATGATCAAGGTCTGTGCCACAGTCTCCTGTAAAGACACCACTTTGATAGAATTGAAATGCAAACCCTCCAGCATCAATGGCAACAGCAACTGGTTGATTTGCCACAGCCTTCGTTAGAGCTGCTTCATTTTTGGCTGGCACATCTTCGTAGCCTGTTATTTTAGCTGCATGATTTGCTTCCGCGTTGGAGTTGCAACTTCCATCGGCCCCTTTGTAAGGATAATTTGTCTCTGTTGTTAGGCCTTTGTTTTGCATAACAAATTTGAAGGCATCATCCATTAGACCACCCTGACATCCTTGATCCTCTCCTTTACGTCACAATCGACCAATTCTTGCTCTGACAAAGAGATCAACTTTTTGGTTGATAATTGAGTGATTCCTTCCACGGCTGCAACTGCTGAAAATGCCCAGCACGATCCTGCAGTTTTTAGTGAAATCAATGTTATTCAATATATTGTAAGCTGTGGACTGAGAATTATATTAAAAATGCATCAAACCATTTATAGGATACATATGGTACCGCATTGGCCCTGGTCCTTGATGGGTGTTACGGCTCCTTTCTTCCTCCAATCCATAGTAGAAAGGACAGCCGTGATATTTTCATATTTGAAACTTCCTGCTTGCTCAGAGCACATATGCCCCTTGAATCTGTTTCTAGTTTTGAACTCTTCATTTGTGAGGTCCGCAAATTGATTAACTCCAAGCTTGTAAGGCTTGTTTCCGGCAGCATTAAAAGAGTCGATACGTCGGACATTTTGTTTGAATATTTTGTACCGAATCTCCTTCTCATTGGCATCATTATAAACTCGTCCATAAAGAGCCATCCACTCCTCGTGCCTCTGATTTATTGATACATCTTGAAGAGTACGAGCTCTACACTGTGAAGCCTACACTAGAGTAAATATGAAACTCAAACAAATACAATGGTGGCTAGTGAGCTCCATTGTATGAAAGAGTTAGTGAGAAAGGGGCTTATGAAAGCTGAATTGTTTCTCAAGTTCATATAGGGAATCTCCTCTTCCAATTAACGCATTAGTAATAGCTTGAGGTATCTGTTAGGATATACCTTTCAGTTCAACGTTGCCATGAAACTCCTCGGATTTGGACCTTGAGAGTGACTGGTACACAACCTTCAAGGCTTTCTCGACTTCATATTTCTAATATATGAAGTCCCGAATTTTCAACTACGCAAACCGATTGCCAAAATTTCAATCTGTATAAATGTGCAGAAAATCGCATACTAAACAAACTCATCACTTCTAGAAGAGACAAAGGAGACATTACATTGTAGAATTACCCATCTTATGTAATAGGAGATAACATTTCATCACATGCTTGTAACCAGAGATTGGTTATTTTCTAACATTCTTAAATTGTTTCTATCTCAGCAAGTTTTACAAATCCTTCATAAATTCAATTGTCGTCTACGATGAAATAATTCAATGCGTAAAGAAGATGATTGCATTTTTAACCGAAGGAACCTATCGCTTGTTTGCTTCTATATAATTTTGACTGCTCGATTGACTTTTACACAATGTATTAAAAAACCGAATCGATAACTGAACCGAATAAGCAACTGATTTAAGGGTTAATGGTTCAACCGGAATTCAAGCGTGATCGAACCGGTGACTAATAAATATATAAATTTTTATTTTATATATTATATGTATAAGATAATTTTTAAATATATTATTTAATTATTTATCTAATTGTAAATTTAACTTAAACTTTCAAACTTCAAAACATACAATTTTTTTTAAAGCTCACCAACATAACACAAAATAAGATAACAAAGCTCACTAGTCATATTTCATCAAAAAGATTTAAAAAAAGATCACTAATCATAATATTTATTCAATTTAAAATCATCAAAATCAAGGTATTTTAAATGGACTAGCCGGTTCTTTCTTTCACCGGGTTCAACAGTTTTTACTGGTCCGATCGTAAAATAAATAGGTCAATCACTCACAAAAAATAAGAGCTAAACCGGACCGTTTCATGCTCCAAGTCATTGATTCTCTGATATGACCGACCGGTTCGGTTTGGTTTTCAGAACGGTGCTTTTACAAGAAGAAGTACGGTGTACATAGTTGTAGAATATTCAACAATGAATGCCAATATATGGACAAATATGATTACTACAAAACTTTGATTATTTATAAGGGTAAAGCAACAAACCATATTTCTATTTTCAAAATTGTATAAGTAGATGATACGTTAATATTTAAATATATTTTAGTATCATGGTGAAATGACGCCGTCGTATGATATTTTGTAAACCGAGAAAAAAAAAACTCAGATTGAGAAAGATTAAAAATATTGTTATACTTAAAAAATTGAAAATTGTTGAAAGACTAGATTAAAAAAAAGTAATGTTAGAAATTCTAAAAAAATAATTTTTTTTGGACATTTGGACTTGTGGAAAATTTAAAGAAAATGGAGTTAAGGAACGAAATATGAGAGAAATATTAATCATTGTCATTATTGTAAATCACATTCAAAAGCTAGATTCCTTTGACTATGTGTACAATGACTAAACTATTATAATGCTTGTGAAGGTTAGGATCTTTAACTAAAATTTATCAATTCTTTATTTATGCATCAATTAATAAGTTTCATTATTGTATGTTGTTTGTTTAGAGTATTTGAAAATTTATAATTTTTTATGTTAGGAGAAAAAACGTATGTAGTTTCATGTCTTAGCATTAAGTAAAATTCAAATATAAATATTAGCTTTGGTTTCAAATTTAAATATCATATAATGACAAACCCTTGTTTATATCTGTCATAATTAGGTTGATAGGTATGATTTTGTATCTATTAATTCATTGGAACAACAATTAAAATATGGTAAGATAATTAACTTATTGATTATGATTCTTTATTTGTTGATTGTTCATGATTAATAGTTTAGTTATCCTATTTGAAATGGGAGACTTTTCCTCAAATGTCTGTTGGTTGTGGGATTCACAAATGGACAGATATGTGAAAACCATCTCTGGGTCATGCATGTCTCCCACTAAGTCCTTCCCACTTGATGTTTCCAAGTAAAATTAGGCTACATCAGTTTGACAATACTTTTAGTTCAGAAGTTAATAGTTTATGTCAAGGTAATCCCTCAAGACAACTATGTCTCCTAACATCAATATATTAGGAATCATACTCATGGAAAGTAGAAAATGTCACAAAACATAACTCTTCTTTATAAAACAAGTAAACATGCCATGCATGATGCATCAGTTTCAATCAAAAAAGGGAACTGCATCATAACTTGTGTAGTTGAAGGTGAACTAGATCTAAATCCGTTACTTTTGGGAGGAGCTTTCACGCTAGTTTCACATGAGAAAAAAGGCCAAAAACTGTTTTCAGAACTAGATTATAGCTAACTGTTTTCAGGTTATCAAATCACCGAACAACAGAACCAGCATAGCTAACTGTTTTCAGAACTGAATTGTAAGGCTAGCTACCTCAAGACTGTCCTCTGGAAACAAGTAAGAAAATTATTCTTTTTCTAATGCTCTCCATGAGAAAGCAAAAATAAGACAGAAACATAGTGTTACAAACTTGGCGTGCTCTTCAAATTTCATGCAACATGTCATCCAGCCAAAATTACTATAAAAGTATAGGAGGGTCTTCTCATGCTCTACGAAACAGCCGTCAAGCTTTCATGTGCTTAAAACTCCAATGCTTCATTCAAGCCACGACCTAAGTTGTTAGAATAAACATGGGAGTTGTTTCTGTAAAAATCAAACGTCTTTCAAGCCAACATTAAACTTGGCTATGAAAAAACCTATTGTGTCAAGGGAAGATGACGGATCAAATCTCTGGACAAATTCTTCTTCCCCAGGTTTTAACCATTCCCTGCAAGAGTATCCACAACAGTTAGATTGTAATGGACATAAAATGCCTTTCAGAGTAATCAATCATCTCACAGCAACTTGACATGATGATGAGATTTGATGCTAGAATTGTCAGTTCAATAGAAAGGAAATTATAGCCATCGAGACAAATCTACCAATAATGTGGCAGAAATTGCTCGCAGGATCTACAAAAACAAACATCCATTTCTTTGGGTTTAACAGTTTGGATGGTTAACATAGAACCAGAGTCAGCTTCACAGTTTATAAATATGAAACACAGCTACAAACTAAGTCAGTCTGCCACAAAATCATTTCCCTACCAAATTAACTTGAGGTAAAATTTTTCATTTTACAAAAACAGAATGCCCATTGAAATAGAAATAGCTTTTCGGGAAAGAAGATCAGAGCACACAAAAGCAGTAGCTTTAAACATTTGAAAAAACCTTTTCTCATAACTCTTTCTAGTTCCTTGGACATTCATTATAAATGAGCAACGTAGTCTTCATTCAGTCCAATAGAAAACAACAATGGAAAGATATAAGTTGCAACATGCAGTTTCAAGTAATTACAATCAGTTCCTTTTTCTAATTTCAGAATGCAAAGGTAACAACCGCAAACTGCCTCGAACTTTAGTACTCTTTAATACAAACAAGATTAGCCGCCTGACTTTTTTCCAATAACTAATCAATCAACAAAAATATATAAGAGAATGCCACATCCTAGACGAGCATTACTAACAAACCAAGAGATTAAGGAAGCAGACTAAATGATATAGTTTCCATGTATAAACTGCAAAAATATTTTGCACCATATGTAAGAAATTAAATAAAGCAAAGCCATATGAAAGGACAGCACTACTTACTCAATGTGACCATTCCGAAATTCACACTGACCAATCAGGCCAGGTCCTCCAATTCTTGGACACTGGAACGTATTAAAAAAGACCATTCTCAATTGCATGTTCAATCAAACTGGTAAGTTCATGTGCAAATTTAGTTCATCAAGATTCATCTTCAAGGTTAAAAGAACAATGGATAACCTTTAAGAAAAGGTATTAGAACACTATTTTCCATATTCAGTATTAACTTGTTCATATAAAGTGGACCATGACCTTTCCTGTACACAATAATCTCCCAAAACAAGATCCAATCTGTTTACAAGGTGAATATGGAGGATAGGGAGTATGTTATTTTTCACTGCAAATATTCTAAAACAATATGGAGTCGAGTAATGTACAAGTTAGGGAAGTTTTGCCAGAATTATGCGTGGAGTGGGGTGTTGAACTAGATCTTAGCTAAAACCAAGCAACTGAAGCCAAAGGTAGGGATCCTGAATACAGCTTTTACCACCACCATTTATACCATTTGAAAAGAAAGGAATTCAAGACTTTATAAAGGGGAAGATACCAAAAAGCACTACCTAGCTGAAGCCAACCTCAACTGGATAAGGGAGATTATGCTAGCTAAATCAGCACACAATCAACTTACTTCAGATATGAAAATGAGATGGAACATTTAGAATGAGCTGCTTGTAACTTCTGTTCTTGTTTTTGGTGATTCTCTCTTGTAATTGGAACCTTTTGTAACCTTGTAATAGCTTTGCTATAATTAATAAAGAATTCTCTTTTACTTTAAAAAAAAATCTCCCAAAACATTGTCCAAGTTGCACCTCAATCAAGCTCAAAACCCAATTGCTTAAAGAAAGAAAGCCAAGAGCAAACCGTGCTTCTCGCCTTATGAACAAAGGGATACTGAAATGTGAAAGGAGATTACAGTGCAGGAGTTATTAGTTTGGACTATAATTTTAGTCATCTCATTTGGAGAATTAAGGAGCATTAAAGATAATCGAGAAATTTCAGAAACACTTTTTGTTGGGTTTGAAAAGCTAATAGGTATCACTTGCCTTGGACTTGGTACCAAGTTATCTTGATTTCAATGTTGCCCAACACAAACAGATTTAAGGGTTAATAAAGTAACAATGAGAATTTACAGAATTGATTTAAATAATTGCATAGGTAGCATGCGAACTATGCGACACTTACATTATATAGCCTTAAGGTGACAATCTACATTCTCAGTTTTACAATCTTATCCTATGTTATTAAAAAGTATTCTTTGCAAGTCTCTGAAACCTCCTTCTCCTTCTCCCTCCCCCTCCCATCCCCACTCTCTCTTTCTCTGTGCAATCATCACTAAAGTACAAGACATTAGACCGATATGTAAACATGTTGCCATTGTTGACAATAAAAAGTTACAAAAATCATCAATATCATCAACTTAATGTTTTAGTCATTGCTCAGACTTAACAAGTTCCCAAATAAAGACAATTTAGCTTAAATTTTTCAAATACAACCTATCTAGTATTCAGGGTTATGAAGCACATAATTACTGTAAAATGCAATTCGTTTAGTAAAATTATAAGGAGATATTCTAAAGTTAAACCCCCTAATTATTTTGAACATTCGAAAGTGAAAAAAAAGCTAAAAGTCTAACCTGTGGTGCCAAGGACAGGAAACTGTATGTATCCAAAGCATATCTTACCAATGCTTCATTCTCACCAGGATTTATTGTACATCTAGCAACATGAAGAATGAAAAACTTTAGTCATGGAGACATTAACCATCTTTGTAACAAGGAAGTGGCATACCAACCATCTAAGGATCTCACACACAAAACCACACACAAGGAAGATAATGCAAAATAAAAATAGTTAAGTTTACTTTTAGAAAAAGAAAAGCATGTCAACATTATTTTGTGTTTATTAGTGTGACAAATTCTAGAGATATGTAACTGATAGAATATTTCCAAGCCTGTTGCAGGCTTGATAATAGGGATTACATTCCCTAATTAGTTTTGATTATACATATATATATATATGTATGTATTTATGTAACTGACGGAAATAGTGAAGAAAACTATATTTAACTTGATCATCTGTACATATGATTTCTATGATATATATACAAGAAACCTAGCTATAATTAAGGGATATTCTTAACTATCAAATCTCCCAATTATAGGAATAGATCTCTCAATTATAGGAAGAGATAACTATAGTTATTAATTTCTAAATATATACAAAGAAATAATCCAATTTAATTACTCTAGTCAATACTTCCCCTCAAGTTGGTGCATAGATATCACACATGCCCAACTTGCAAACAAGATTGTGAAACTGCTTGTTGTAGAGTCCTTTGGTAAAGACATCTGCTAGTTGTTCATTAGACCCCACATAGAATAAGTGTAAAAAACCATCCACAACTTTCTCCTTTACAAAGTGTCGGTCGATTTCTATGTGTTTTGTTCTATTATGCTGAACATGATTGTGAGCTATGTTAATGGCAGCTTTGTTATCACAGTAGAGGGATAAACTTCATCCATCAGTTGTAACTCATTCATCAGCTTTCTTACCCACAAGAGTTCACATACACCTTGTGCCATAGCTTTATATTCTACTTCCGCACTAGATCTAGCAACTACATTATGTTTCTTGCTTCTCCAAGTGCTAGATTTCCTCCTATGAGCGTACAGTAACTAGTGGTTGATCTCCTATCATCTGGAGATCCAGCCCAATCAGCATATGTAAATGCTTCTATCTCAATGTACCTATTCCCACTTGAAGTTTGTGGTTGCTCTTGGTAGGAGATTCAGCTGATTTACAACCCATCATATCAATTTCTTCTAACAAGTCTAGAACATATTTCCTCTGGGAAATAAAGAATCCTTTTCTTGATCTAGTGACTACAACTCCCAAGAAGTATTGCAACTTCCCTAGATCCTTAATTTCAAATTCATGAGCAAGGAGTTTCTTCAGCCTAACCACCTCTTCTATATCACTTCCTGTTACCACAATGTCATCAACATAGACAATGAGAAGCGTGATCTTGCCTTGGAAATGTTGGATAAATAGGGTACCCACATTACTCTAGTGATAACCAAAGGAAATCATGGCTCGATTGAATTTTTCAAACCATGCTCTGAATGATTGCTTTAGCCCATACAATGCCTTTTTTAGCCTACAGCCTTCCCTTGTGTCTTCTCATCTTCAAAGAGGAATCTCCATATACACCTCCTCCTCTAGATCCTCATGGAGGAAAGAAATTTTAACATCAAACTGTTGTATATCCCAATCTAAGTTAGCTGCACAAGAGAGTAGAATTCTGATTATATTCATCATAGCAACAGGAGCAAAGGTTTCCTAATAGTCCACTCCATAAGTTTAAGTAAAGCCTCTGGCCACCAATCTCGCCCTGAAGAGGAGTTTGATGTATGGAGAAATAGGACTCACACTCCAAAAAAGTGACATCCATACTTACAAAGCATTTCCTAGATGGAGGGTGACAACACTTATATCCTTTTTATGTGGGAGAGTATTTAACAAACATACACTTCAAGGCTCTAGGCTCCAACTTGCCTACATTCTAAGCATGAACAAAGCAAATACACCAAAATATTCTTAAAGGTACAGCATACGAATTTTTATCTTCCAAAATTTCTACAAGGCTTTTAAAGTCCAAAATTCAAAGTGGCATTCTATTGATAAGATAGAAAAGGATGGCATCACACAATGTTGGCCCTGGGCAGGGGCCAGCAGGGCACCGGCCTTGGGCAGGGGCCCACTATGAGAAGGGGCCCCCTAATTTTGACTCCAACAGCCTCCTCTCCTAATTAGATAAAGGTGGTTTTGAATTTTTTCCAGATATCGTATAGCATGTCCTACGCTGGTGATGTTTTAACGTTGGCTTGGTTTTAAATGATTTTAACGTTATAACTTATAAGTTAACGTTGTGGTCCTCATGTTTATAAATATTCTTGAAATATTTAAGTGTACTTTTACCTTTTAATTTCTTTATTTTCATCAATATATGTATTTAAAGTACACCAACTCAAAAATTAGCAGCGAAAAATTTTACAATTTTGTCTTCTGAGTATAATTTAAAGGCAAAGTTTCTATTTTTAATGTATTTTTGCTCTTTGTTTTTTATTTTTAATATTAGATATTAAATTTTTTTACTCTATCACAGATATAATACCATTTATATATCTTTGTAATGTATTGTGAAGCTGTTAGAGTTTGTTTGTGCCTGCATACTTCTTCCAGTTCCATACAGGTGCTTTTCTTCTTTTTCTAATCCAATTGTGTTATAATTCGTTTATATTATGTTGCCTAAAAAGCATTTGTCTAGAAGTGAAAAAAGGAAAAAAAAGTAGCACAATTGATAGAATCCCAAAAGGGAGCAATTAATAAATTTATTAAAAGAATAAGCTCCTCTAGTGAGAGTCCTGAGGAATTAGGTGAAGTTGGTTTTAAACAACATAAAGAAAACTTAAGTGATGAGATTCATATTCACCAGAATATTAGAAATCTGAGTAAGGATGATCATGTACCAAATGCATCCACTTCAGGAAATTTAAGGTATATTGAGCAAGTAAGCCCTATATTGGACATTTATGATCCTAAGAATTGGGATAGTCTTGATAATAAAGCAAGGGATATTTTAGTTGAAAAAGGACCTATAAGAGAGTTGAATCTTATGTTTCCTTTCGACAATACCTCTCGTCATTTTTCATATTCTTATTATTATAGAAATTTGAGTAATGGAGAGATTAGCGATAGAAAATGGTTGGTTTATTCTAAACATGTAGATAAAGTATATTGTTTTTGTTGTAAATTGTTCAAATCTACTAACAAACAAAGTGGATTAGCAAATGACGGATTTAGAGATTAGAAGCATCTTAGTGAGAGACTCAAAGAACATGAGAATTGCATTGAGCATATGACTAATATGAGAACATGGAATCAATTAAGAGTAAGATTGAGCAAAAATCAAATAGTTGTTAGTGTTATGATCATTTAATATTTATTTGATTATGTAAACTTATAAATTGGGTCATTTATATTTTATACAAATATGTAAACTTAAATATATTGTCGATTTATTGGAGCCCTTTTTTTTAATTTCGCTCAGGGCCTATAAAACTATAAGAACGGCCCTGATTGGCTTGACCTTTTTTACTAGTCCCCTATTATTATCTTATAGCCAGTTCCTAAGCCTATTGAAGATGTACCACACGACCTGAAATGTAGCTCATCGAATATTTCCACTCAGCTGAGTTTTGTTCTGTGATTGAAATGCAATTCGCGCCTTAAAATGGTTTTACTCAACGAAAGAGGCCTTTTCAGAAACTGCAACCCTCTCTTTCCTATCTTCAATCCTAAGTTATAAAATTTGATATATTTTTATTAAAAATGTTTATATCATAAGCTTTAATAATATAAATCAATAAGAAAATCGAAAAGTTATAACCCATTTACAGTACTGTTCACAATAAAAAGCATGAAATTGTGTTTTGTAGGTTTTATGTCAAACGTTGAAATCACAATCCATATTAAGTACAAACAATTAAAAAAATCACTTTTTCCGCTAGTGGTTAAATGAAGTGTGCACTTTGTTACAAATACATGCGTTATTTATTCTCAAGACTTTTATTATAATTTTATAGATCTTATGTGATTTAAAAAATTAATTTTTAAAATAGTGAATTTTAATTTTTTAAAATGATTAAAAATAATGATGAAATACATGCAATATGAATATTACAAACGGCTTAATTAAATAAGTGTGTATATTATTTAGAGGAGCAAATCACGTACTTACATAAAATACAATACCCATGGTTGGTAAGGTTAATAAGGCGTTTGGTTTGAGCACGGGGTTGATTATAGATATGAGTATAATAGTAGAAGGAGATGGGGATGGGTATAAGAAATAAAAAATGATGTTTAGTTTGTAACTTGGGTTTCTATATTAATACCAATAATCTTGTTTGGTTTGTTGCATTAATGGGAATGAAAGACAATACAATACCATTTTTAGCCTCAATAAAAATGAAAATAATTAGCCCTTCATATGTTTATTGGATAAAGATGAAAGGCTTGCGTTTTTATACGAAGGTTAAAAACTGTAAAAAGTGCTTTTGTTTCGTTGTTCTTGAAAGTCATTAAGAGATTTACAAAACAAATAAACAAACACAACGTAGAAGATGATTCGCTATGTGTTTTCTCCTTTTTTTTTAAGAGTTAAAACCATATGCGAAAATTCAAATTAAATCACAAAACAATTATAAAGGAAAAAATGAGCAGATTGGTTTTATGATTCTCGTTCAATCTATAACCATATGCACTTTCACATCATTAAACTATATAGCAGATTGGTTATTCTCTTGATTAAATCATAAAACGAGAATATGTAAGAAAAAAAGGAGCAAAAACTCCATTTACAATGAGATAAAACTAGGTTCTATTCAGTTCATTTAACATTAAATTAAAACAAGGGATTTTAGAAAATATACCTGGAGGTGCAGAACAAAAAATTCCTTCATTGATGAGACGCGATAAGGTAGGATGGGAGATTGTAAGGAATTGAGAGGCGATAAGGAAGTAAAGAGGATGGTAGGGCAAAGGCTGGGGATAAAAAAGTAAAAAATAAACGTGATAAAAACTTAGATTGGAATGAAAACTCGATACCCACCCCCTTGGTGGGTTTAGTAGATT
>JANITX010000008.1:6104068-6115212 GCA_027564395.1 Erythroxylum ulei
TTTTTGCTGCTAATTTTTGAGTTGGAGTACTTTAAATACATATATTGATGAAAATAAAGAAATTAGAAGGTAAAAGTGCACTTAAATATTTTAAGACTATAAGCATGAGGACCACAACGTTAACTTATAAGTTATAAAGTTAAAATCATTTAAAGCCAATGTTAAAATCATTTAAAACCAAGCCAACGTTAAAACATCACCAGCGTAGGACATGCTATACAATATCTGGAAAAAATTTAGAACCACCTTTATCTGATTAGGAGAGGAGGCTGTTGGAGTCAAAATTAGGGGCCCCCTTCTCATAGTGGGCCCTGGACAGGGGCCAGGTATCTCATAATATTATAATCTGATTGTAATCAGATTCTATAGATTAGATAGCAGTAACTTAGAGATCAACATTATCCTAGAATTATCTTCTATATCTGTATAGATTATCTAGCCTATTTTGTACTCCTATTCATGCATATATGTACTGCATTCTCTTAATAATATAATATAGAGCAAATCAGCTCTTATTCATGGCTTCAGAGCAGGTTTGGTCCAGATTCTTAATTTGCCAATTGTCCGTGTGAATGTCCAGTCTCAACGACTCGGTCTAGTTACTGCTGCGTTTATTTCAAGTGACAACTGCATATCCAGTCCTAGTTCCACTTGAGGGCGAGTGTTAAGAGTATGACATATTGACTAAACATGAAAATGTTAAAGAGTTTATAAGTGGTAAGGGCCAACTAACCAAATAACTAGTTCTAGTCATTTTGATAATAGTTAACCCAAGCCCAAGTATTGTTAGTGAACTCTACATTCTGCCCATATTAAAAATTATAATATAGGAATCAATTTTGAGTCACCTATAAAACATTATTGTGATAACAAGGCAATCCTAAGCATGGCACACAATCCAGTCCACCATGAGAGAACAAAGCATGTTGAAGTTGATCGACATTTTATCACGGAGAAGATAGATGGGACTATATGCCTAATTTATGTCCCAACGAAGAAGCAGACAGCAAATGTGTTTACCAAAGGTCTTCAAAGACAAGTGTTTGAAAGAATGTATCAGCAAGTTAGACATGATTGATATCTATGATCCAACTTGAGGGGGAGTGTGGTCAAGATACATATTATCTCATAATATTATAATCTGATTATAATCAAATTCTATAGATTAGATAGCAGTATCTTAGAGATAAACACTATCCTAGGATTATCTTTTGTATCTGTATAGATTATCTATTTTGTACTCTTATTCATGTATAAATGTACTACATTATCTTAGCAATATAATATAGAGCAAATCAGCTCTTATTCACAAAAAGTGACTTTTAAAACCTATTGGTGTGATTCTAATCGTTTTGTTTGTTTCAAATCTTAGGTTTAATTCCTAGTTCTCGATGCAAACTTTAGAAGTGATTCCTAAATTTATCATTTGTATTAATCTTTTATTTTATAAATGTCAGCCTTAAAATCCTATATTACAACACACCACTAAAAACCTTCTAATAGCCCTAAATTTTCTAATTTATCCGTGTTTCATCAAATTGCTTGAATGTTTTCTATCCACCCTACATTAGAAAAAATGAGAAAGGGATATGAATGGAGATGGTACAACATCCTTAGTTTAGGTGATAATAGGCTAGCATATACCTTATCTTTTATGAGTTGCACCAAGAAATAATTATTGAAACAACACAAATTAATTAAATATATAAGAGGATTCATTCTTACTAACGTGGAATACACAATCACTCCACCAGGGCGAACTAGCTTAACAGCTTGATCGAACATTCTTCTTTGGTATTTTGAATGCTTTCTCAAAGATTCTAGAGTTTCCTATAAGAAAATGATAAAAACAAGTTTATAGTTTTTGACAAAATAATCATGTGAATCATAAATTGTACATATGATAGTGGTAAGTCCTACAACAAGGCATATTTGAATAAGAAGAAGCGCACAACTTTAAAAAGTGAAGGAGGAAGTAGTAACCAACCAAATAAAATTAAACAAGACATCATGGAACATATTCATTCAGTGAACCTCATATTTGACATGTCAATGCACATTCCTATACAAATTTATGGTTATCTAGTTTAACATATCTATGGCATAAAAATACTTATAGTCTACCCCATAACAGAGACTACAAAGCATAACGCCACTTTAAAATTGCACTCCAATGGCCCATTCAAAGATGAACATATCATTTAGATAAAAAAATTCAGGTGATACATTAGCATACTAATTCTTTAAATTATACAAGTGGCATGTGTTCTATTTATCATCAGCCATGTAGAATAGAAAATTTTCCAGGTCAACTAAATATGAACCAACATACCACAAAAATTTGCTCCACACAGAAAGCTTCATCACAATAATTTCAGTATAAACTATCACCTAAATTTTCCAACCATGCAATCTTAAGCATATCCCCCTGCTAATAGTGCGCTTATGCACCAAAAAAAATAGCTATAAGCTAGGACATATTTTCTTATTCCTCCATCAACTCAGGCCATTATTAGAGTGATGATAATATCCTAGCCTTTGGAGCCACAAGTCATTCCTCACCACCGTATTAGTTCTTTTATAATGATGCCCATACTGTGTGATCTATTATTTTTCGAATAAAGTTATAGGGAATTCACTGTTTATCCTTTTCAGCTAAATTTCCTCTCAAATTGCGATCCTGGAAATATAATCCCATCAAAAATCAAGTTCCCTAAATGATTATAAGAAAACATATGAAAGGAAAAAGAAAGACCAAAAAGCTTTTGTTTGGGCTGCTCTACCTCTCCAGCAAAAAGTCTAGGTCTCAGGCCAAGAGCAGAGCAAGGAGCATCCAAGAGAACTCTATCAAAGCTGTCAGGAGAGAAGCCTTTAGACTTTTCAACCCTGCCACCCAGGCAGTGGTTTCTTCCAGGCCCATTTCTCAGTCTTCGCATGGTCTTCCTAATGCCAGCTTTGCTATTATAAGTTCTCCCATTCTCTCTTTCATTGGTAACTAAATATTGAAAATTATAGAAAAAACATGTAATCATATAGGGTTTCAACATTGGTAACAAGCACAGAATTTGGAAGTAGAAAACGAAAAACTACTTCAGGAATTACAAGAAGAAAAAGAGTATCATTACCCACTCAATCCCATCCATGTAGGATCTTGGGAAAATACATTCTAAATGATTATTAATTAAGTCCAGTTACAGTACCAATAATGTGGAACATTTGGAAAGGAAGGCTAGAGGCTGCCGAATAAAGCATGTCATATTGAAAGACAAACAAGATTTACAGCTTAAAGAATATTACAATTACATTAAATTCCAAAAGATTTCTTGATCCCTACATGAAATACAAATAACCATTAAAGAATACAACATGGTTGACAGACTTAGGAGATAATATTGACTCAGAATTGACAAGGTCGAACTGTTTCTTCAGTTCCAAATTACAGATTGACAAAACTAATTATTTTCTCCTTTAGTGGCAGATTCACCAAGCTGTTTAACAAATATGTGTTCAATCAAGTTTTTTCTAAACCATAGTAAGATAACATAAGCAGCATTTACATACCATTTTTGGTAAATGTCTTACCAGCTTTTAACCCTTCGGCAGCACAAGGAGATGTTACCTCATCACTGGGCATCAATGGAAAAGAACTTTCCATTGTCATGATATCATCAGATTCATTTCTTTGACAAACAGCTTTAAGAGCATCAAGTTTATAGGCCCTTATACAGGTTAATCCCATTTCTGCAGCCAACTTCTGAATATCCAATACCTACATGATCAGTAAGCAAAGTAGGATGAAGCTGAAATTGGAGAGCACTTAAATATTAAATTTGCCAATCTCAGATGTAGTAAGGATGTCATTTTAGGGCAGACTTGATACTTCATGATTATGAAGTGAATAAATCATAATAGTTACAATGTCAATTTGTGTACACATTTGTTGTACAAAATTGAGCAGTTGGACAATATTAGAATAGTATATTATCCATTATTAGGCTTGCCCATTAACTTAAAGTTTGAATGGTTTTTTGACATAGTATCAAAGTCTTGAGTAACTCCTGTTCTAGTTGCCTCATAACTAAGAGATCTCATGTTCTAGTTGCATCGTCCTCATTTCTAACGGTATTATAGGAGCTAAAATACTTGGCTTTGATACCAAGTGACATTTTGTAATTATTTTTTTTAAAGAGAGTGGTTTATGGGGGCTCAAATCTTAACTCAAAACCTTAAGGCTTTGAGTTATGAATCCTTTCTCGTTTATAAACTATGTTATTTCTGTAAGGCTCCAGCATATACCCTAAAAGTATTATAGCATGTCTAGGGTATATTAAAAAGTGAACATAAAAAATTAAGTGTATTTAAGCTCAAAATAGCATGAAGACCAATTATGACCTTAGGAATTATGATGTTCAATTTATGTAGGGTGATTCAATCTTGCTAATACTCTAGCCTTATCAACAATTATCTCTAACAAATAAGGGTAACAATAAGGTGTCCTCTCACTTATATGGCCCTTTCCTAGCATATTTTGGAGTGGTTGCCTATCGCCCTTTTGTTTCACTAGAGGCTCATATTCATCATGTTTTTCATGTTCCTTAAAGAAGTATCACAGACTCCAGCCTACTCATTTGTACCTGCCAATTGTCCATAAAGGCAAAGTCTAACCCACTCCTAAGAAAATTCTAGATTGACACATCAATGGAGGCACGAATAAGTCCTTGTCCATTGGGATGGTCTCTCCCTCACAAATGCTTCATAGGAACCAACCTCTATTGTTCAAAGTTGTCCCTCATTTCCGCCTAAGGTCAAGCATGTCCTTAATGGCGTGTAAAATGTTACTATTGGACACCAAGATCAAGTCCAAATTCCTGAACCTAATTCGGTGAAGATGATGCCTTTTAACCAAGTTTACAATCATTTTACCTATGGGAAAAGTAGGAAGCTCAAACTAATTTGCAATTGGTATCTAGCTAGAATTATGTTTTGTTCCTATATTAAAGAGTTTATTAGTCTATTATTGGCATCATGATAGTATTATTCTATGTTCTTACAATAAAGAGTTTGTTCGTTAGTAAATGTGGTTTCAAGATTATCTTATGCCCTCTACAAGGGCATGTAATAAAGTAAGAGAGAACTATTATTCACTCAAAATAGTCTAGATAATGAGATTCAGAGTTCTCTCTTAATGAGCTTTCTTCATTTCTACTGACAAGGCACATAGACAAGGGGGAAAGTCTTCCAAGTTCAATGTAAGCAGAGCTACTAAAGGAACTTCTAACTACAAGGTCCTGTGTCTAAATCCAAAACCAATGACCATAACAAGTAGTTTGTCCCCTAACTATTAAAGAGTAGCTAAAGGATATCCTAAAGTCAATATTGCAATAAAATCTTACCAAATATAAAAATTAAATATCACTAGTAAGTCAACACATCTAGATTTTAATATAGTGCAAGTCACATAAGAAAGAAGAAACAAATAAGTGCACTATATTGTTGAAATTGTACCTTATTATGAGATCTATCCACTGCAACAACCTCCCCTTCATCCTTCATCAAAATTGCAATGGCAGTCGTCTTCCCTCCTGGTGCTGCGCACATGTCTAGTATTCGTTCTCCTCTTTTAGGATCTAAGACATGAAAAAGAGATAGATTTTTCTTTTTTTGAAAAGTAAAGAGATAGATTTATTAGTAACAAGCAACCAAACATCCCCAAACAAATTCTAGAACTAGTTGACATAAAGTATAATATAATTGCATGCTTGTGTATGTGAGTGAGGATTGTAATATGGTAGCTAAGCCTATAAAACATAAAACTGAAGACGTAAACAATAGCTAAAATGTTGAAAGGTAGTATGTTTATATCTTTTTTTTTTTAAAAGGTAGTTGGTTAGAATATGTAGCAACATAATGGAAAGATAACTTTTGGATATTATGATTTAGAATTAGAACTTTTAAATTAGAGCCTCATTATGAGAATTTTTATTTTTCTTTCTTTCTTTGCCTTTTACCTTTCTCTTTTTTTTCTCTTATTTGAAATTATCAACAAAAATATCAAAAGAAAATAAAATTTAGCCAAGAAAATAAGAGAGATACCTAAGGCATGAGCAGTAACAATGCTTGGAAGATTTTGGAGAAATATTTCACCCTCAAGTACATCTAGCACCCAAAAGAAAAAAATAAATTAAATATGAAATCGTAAAAAAGATTGGGAAGAAGGATAGAGAAATGAAATACTAAAATCAAACTAGTTAAGCATAATAAGGCATAACATTACTAGCAACCATCTAGATAATTGTTTAATAACCTATTTTGATTCTCTTGACACTCAAAATTCAGTATTTATCCTCACGTCATGTTTAAAATAGAGATTTTTATAGATATAACCAATTTGCTAAATTATATAAAAGGTTTTGAGAAAATCATACAATTTAGCATAATTAGGTGATGGCTAAAGCAATATTTATTGATAATAGTTTTAGACGACATGAAAGAATTAGAGAAGGGAATTTTCACACCCAATCATTACATAGAAAAAGAAATCAAATGTACCATGAAAAGAAGGCAAACAAAATACTCGATTTTTAACATCAACAGCAACGCCCTCTGATACACGAAATATGCCAGCTCTTGACATCATTGCAACTCCTTGACCAATGTAGAGGCCACTTCTTTCACAATAATAAGGATCTGCATTAAATAATAATAATGCATCACAATCAATCTCCATAATTACAAGCAATTATGATGTAACAAGAGACCATTTCTTCGACTATCATATAATATATTAATGGAAAAGTTCCCTAGTTGTTGCATCTTATTGCCCAATAGTATTATTGGCATCATCTATAGACAAATAAAATTGCAAAAGAACAGATATTGGAACTAGGTTATATGGTATATATACTAACTTATACACAATGGACAAGTTAGAGAAAATCTAGAAGAAAGTATAGCTAGCCTCCAAACTCAATTATTCATAAGAACAAGGAATTCCTTTTCCTTTTCCTTACAAGTATGCATTGCATATTTCCTCTAGTTACAAAATACATATGAACAGATACAAAGATGAAAAAATAAAAAATAAAAAGCAATCAAAACAACAATCTTCGTATAATAATCACTTCTAGATATCCAAAGCTCCTCAATCACCAAGAATCAAGCAACCTATGACTTAACCACAATACTAGTTTAAGTTATAAGCATATAAAAGTCTATGTCAATGAAATAATTACAATTTTCTAAAATTTGACATCAACATACCACATAGACACAAGAAAATTACACATATCAACATCACAAATTCTTTAAAACAACGAATGCCAATCTATCAAAATCCATCTGCATTAAGCAAGGGTTGCAACTTTTAATTGCTTTTCAGGGATACAAAGACTTCTTTTGAGATACACACCATATTAAAAGAGGTGAGTACTAGTACCACAATGTTATATTATGTTTATAAATTTACAACTACCAATAATAAAAAATATATGAATAAAAAATTATTTATGTCCAAAGAGTATCAATTTTGGCATGTGAAATTGCCTTTCCTGCCTGATTTCCTTGTAGAACGGTTCCACGTGTTATCCCAAGAGACCATGCATCATCTGCACCACGTTGCTCTATAGCAACAGAAACAGCAACTACATCTCCTTTTTCAACATGAGAACTACAAGCCATTACACCAGGAACAAATACCTACAGTAAATCAAAAAAGAAACCAATACAAAGCCATTCTAGCAATGTTCGCATTCTAGCACATAAGAACTTAAAAGAGGTATTATTTACAAAATAATGTTTTATAATTGTCAATTAATATTGAGGCATTTTATGGAGCCTTAGTCAAATCCTACAAAAGTAAATTAACTAGGAAGATGGAGCTTGAGGATTAACATTCTAAAGTTGGCGCCATGCAAGAATGCTTAGAGAAGGGACAAAAGAATACGAGATACATAAAAACTATAAGCAATAGTAAATATGAGAATCGCACAAGATAGTGAAAATGAATGGCCTAATAGGACACTTACTTGAGCACCTCGTAGAACTGCTTCAGCACATTTTCGACTCACAATTACCTCCTTTGGAGGCTTTCCTAGTTTATGACCGTAGTCAATTACATGCGGACCAGAGCCCTTAACAAAAACAACATAATCCAACTCAGGTATCTGACATTTAGAGATGTATCCACTTTGCAAGCTTTCCATTATAGGATTGCGTGCATTATCATTAGAAGTGAGTATGTCCTTAGCACTATCAGCATATTGTACTTCTTCTAAAATTGTCTTTAGCTTCTGAATGACAGCATCACTTGTTGTTTTTAGCATGTTGACACGAATGCAAGCATAAGTTGATGGACGCCTATTCACATTACAAAAACACAGAATGCTCTAAGTTTGACAATCATTTTAAGCATGCCCATCCTAGAAATTTAAGAAGTAAATAACCAACAGAAACAAAAATGGGAAGAAATAATAAAGAATAACCATTTAGGAGAACGAGGAGCAATTTAAATATAAGGATATTCGACATATTCTCCCAAAACCTTAAGGCATTGGGTTATGGTCTCATTCTTACATATAAACTATCCTTAATTCTAATTCCTAATCAATATGAAATTCAAAACTTAGTAAAAAGGAGTCACTTGTCAAGATTCAAGTTATGAATTATAGAATTAAGGCTAATCAAAGACCATAAGCTCCAAAAGTCAAAAAGTACACCAAAACGGGAAGATTATAAAGAGAGCTATGAATAGAAATGTTGCGATTAGTAGAATACAAGTTCCTAGTTGATCAATACGCATCATTATGAAATGGCATATGGACTTAAACAATGAGAGTTGCGTTGGGTTAAGAAATGGATCCAGAACAAAAAAACTCAGAACATGAAATTATAAGATTGCCATGGCCATGCTCTTTGTCAAAGTTGGAGGGATAGAACGAGACAATTCTTATAAAGGCTTAACGCGCCCAGCTAGTTTAGTAAAGATGATAGCTTTGACGTAAAGCGTAGAGCTGTAAGGAATCCAAAAGCTCTATAATTCATCAACTACTATAAGAGTATGAAAAGGTTATGAGAATTGCAAGTGGACTAAGTAAAATCATACACTTCTAAACTACCCAAAACAACACATTTCATATCTACAAGACAAAGAAGATGCATCCATTTAAAAACCATTTTTCACTCCCATGAACCTAAAAAGAAACAAGTTTTTGCTCGTTGCATAGTCGTTCCCAAAATAAACACATCAACCGAGGGGAAAAAGGAAAAGAATAAATTTCGAGAGAAACCAAAGAATATGAGGAAACGGGTAAGTACGTTAAGGCGCTAGAAATGCGAGAAAAATGGTGAGGACCATAGGCTTTGATGAAGTAGTCCTCGACTTCAGGATTCCAGCCGAGTATGGGAGTGTAAGAGTAACGCTGCTCTGTTTTTGGATCCATCTCCTGAAAGTGACAGTATCTGTCTGTCGTTAATCAAAACATGAGGCGCATATGTGAAATGAAATTTTACGCATTTTATGTCGGAGAGCACCACCTTGAAAGTACTGGTGGCGGAGCTAGTGGCGGATCTGTTGAAGGCGCGGCGGGTGCTGGTTTTGAGTAATAAATCCCTTCCTCTCTGCATTCGAAATAGTAGTTGGTGAAAGGGTTTTACAGGCGAACACCGGTCATGTATTTCTCTTATTTTTTAATATGCCCATTGTTTTTCTCAAATTCAAGCAACGTTCATCTCTCATCAAACTTTCCAATAACATCATTCTTGCCAATTCCTATAAGATTCCTCCATTTCTTATTAATTAGAATATTAAAGCTTACAACACAGGCTTGTTCAGACACTCTTCCATAAACAATTTTGCCTTGTTCATTTTCTCCTCCAGGTAAAGTGACTTGATTAATAAATTAATTTCAACTGAAGTTAGGAAGAACCCCTTTCCAAAAAAAGTCTATATAGCCAATTTATTTTGTTGTCCTTTGACTTTACATACTCTTCATTACAGTACAAGTGGTATAATATATTATTCATATGTGATATCTTGTATTAATATATTCTTGTGATGAGATTGTTACATGATTAAAACAAATATAGGCAAAAATAAAATATATGTTTTTCTTACTTATTCACCTAGTATATACTTGACATTTGAAGAGTATAAAAATGTCGGTAACAAATTCAAGAATGTTATTTATTTATCTTTTGACAATTTAGCAAAAAATGATAAGACATATTATCAATTTTGTTAAGAGAAAGTTATATGTTCAATGGTAAAATAATATTAATATTATATATATATGTCAAATTCCTTATATTAATTTCCCCAATTATAATGAAAAGATGAAGTTACAGATATCAAATGTTAAGGCTAATAACCGTTAACATTTTTACCAATGCATTAATACAAAAGTAAGTATAATTATAGTTTTAATGATGCCATTGTTGTACAAAATTTTAATCAATATTTAAATTATAGGTGTCTTGTACTTTTGGACCTCCACAAGCCCTACGTCTTGACAAGACTTATAAATATTTTGTATTGTTATATGAAAAAAAATTATATTGGTGGGTAAGAGTCTTGTCCGCAAGATTCATTATTGCTTGCGAGAAGTAAATAAATACATATATATATTTATTTATTTAAACAATGCAAATTTGACATAAGTGTAATAATTATAATTTTATCTTTATTTTATAGGTCCTATGTAATTACATATCTTGGATATTTTATGTGCTAACTCTAGCATTGAGACATTTTCATATATCCAATAGTATAGAGTTGCATTATATGAATTTGTATATAAATTATAACAATTTGTCCCAAACAATGCAATTTTGTAAGTTTATTTGGAAGTTGGATTGTAACAGTTAACAGATGTGAAACAATTGTTTTCCTCTATTCGTACTAACTATTATTCATCCAAATATTTCTCATTTTATTTCTAGTCTGAAGCAGGAAGCTACAATGTTGCTTTGAACTCGCTATATTAGTTGACCATAGAGTTATACTAGCAGGTTATCTCTGCGCAAATGCGCAGTAAAAATGCCTAGTGCATTTAATAAAAATTGAAATGGGTAAGAAATTTTTTTTAATCATATAAAATTATAAAAATAACTTAATAAAAATTGGAACGGTAATAATTAGTAGACGATAC
>JANITX010000008.1:6153137-6180155 GCA_027564395.1 Erythroxylum ulei
TATTGTAACATTAAATGTAAGAATTAGAGCATTCAACAAAAACAACAAATGTGAAAATGTAAAAAAAAGAACCAACTTCCCCTGTGCCTCCCAAGTGATGCCTTTGTTTATTTTCATTGGCTCAACTCCATTTTTTCCTCATCACCTGATAAAATTTTGATCTCCAGGGATCACAGCTTCTACATTTTCCACTTGTTCTTCTTCAAGATAAGGGTTGAGTCGATGACCACTTCCATGCAATATCTACTTTATTTTAGACTCTTAATATTTACTGCACCATAGGTATTACATTAGTAATAAGAAAAGGATTGACCCAATAAGGACATAATTTGTGAAAAAATAGTTTATATCTAGCACAATAAAGAAGCGTTTGTTGACTAATGATAAAGTCTTTTCTCAAGACACTGAAAGCTTTGGTCTTCTCTTTAGTTGGAGCTGCTTCTAGTTTATTTATACGCTTCTGCTCATGATCTTCCTATAATAAAGGATCAATCACATTAATTGCAAAAATAGAATGGTCATTTTGTACGTTCTTATTAACATAAAAGTATTGAAATGAGTAACTTCCCCATCAAATTATATTGTGAGCGTACCTTTATGAACATCTATCTTAGTTTGGGTCATGCTAAGAAATAATCTCCCCAGTAAGAAAGGTATTAGATTGTAGGAAGTTTCATGACTTGTGCCGATCACATAAAAATTAACAGAAAATATTAGTTCATTCACCTATACAAGAACATCCTCAATCGCCTCATCTAGATAACCATTACTACAATTAGCCAATTGTATGATATTAGCTTCTTTTAATAGGCCTAAATTTGAAGAAGCATATATGGAACGAGGCATAACATCAATTGATACTTCTAAATATAAAATGGTATGTTTAATCTTAGTGTTACCAATTTTATAAGGAATAGTAAACATGCCTGGGTCCTTACACTTATGAGTTATTTTCTTTTTAAAGATTGCAGAAACATTTTCAACCATCCTAGTTATGTCATTACCTCTTAATTTTTTCTTGTTGTACACAACTTCCAAAGTAATTTTGAACACCTTGGCATTTGCTTGATTGCATTTAACAGTGGTACATTCACCTCATCCTTTCAAAAGGTCTCCATCCTTGTGATAAGGTATATCTCCTTATCCTTGTCCTCCTTTTTTGACTTTGCTAACCTATTAGGTAATTCAACATTTACCTTTGAGCTATATGGCATATCCCTTTCTCCTTCAATCTTCTTCTCTATTTCTTCTCCACTAGCCATCCTTTGTGTAATCTTTCTAGGATCCTCAAGTTGCCTACCATACCTCAAGGTGATTGCACTAACATTCTTCATATTTATCTCAAGTTATGATGGTAGATTTCCTCCTCTTTAGGCTTCTGAATGGTTGATAGCCACTACCATCTGGCTCACCTGGTTCTCCAGGTTTTGAATGCTAGACTTTTTAACCTAAAATTAAATCTACAAATCCTGCTAGATTTGCAAAGTGTTAGTTGTAAGAGACTTAACTATATCTTCCAATGATATCCAGAGGTATGGGAGGGGGCTTATGGTCTTAGTGAAAATTGTTGCACTCCTTAAGGCCTATTTGGGAAGTAATTTTGCTGCCTATTCCTTCCATAACTCAGGTTTGGGTGATCTCTCCAACCTGGGTTATAAGTCGAGGAATATGAGTTGTATTAATTGGAAATTTTTTCTTTTATAACATTGAAATGCTATATGATTCCCTCTTACAAAGTTGGACGCCCATCTATCAGATGGTTTACATTTGCACATATATAGTAAACTTTCACTTGTGCTTACCCTACAACAATTTGCCTAACAAAGGATGTTAGTTTATCTAAACAACATTCTATTTATGAATTGTTTACCTCATTTACTTGACAAACATCATTGTGAATGATAAATTGTTAAGGAATGATAAATTGTTAAGTATTTGATTTCATACACTAAATTAAAATTTTGGCCTCCTTAGGAGTCTTTTCACAAAGTGCTCCAAAACTTGCTACATTTACTAAGCTCCAATCCATAGGCGACAGTCCTTCTTAGAAGTATTGGATAAGGAGCTATTTTGTGATATTATGATGAGGGTAGTTGATATAACTTCTTAAACCATTCCTAATACTCGTAAAGGTATCATTCATGATGTTGCTTTATCCCACAATCTTTTTCTCTATACTGACTATCTTTGATACTAGAAAGTATTTCTCTAAAAATAGCCTCTTCATTTTGATCCATGTGGTAATGCTCCTAGCAGGCAAATCAAAAAGCCAATCTTCTGCTACATCCTTCAACAAAAATGGAAAGGCTCTCAACATAAGCTACTCTTCTATCACCCCTGGAGTTTTCATACTAAGACATACCACTTCAAGCTCCTTGAGATGTTTATAAGCATCCTCACCTACAAAACCTTGAAAGTTGGGCAAAAGATGGATTAAGCTAGACTTAAGCTAAAAAATAACATGTTTAGCAAAATTCGAAAAAAGTGATGTATAAAGGCCTTTGAGTCAAATCTAGAGCAGCCAACCCTTTCAAAGTTCTTGGATTGGCAATGGATTCCTCAAGTTCAATTCCTTATTATATTCTTATAGTTGTTCTAGTTTCACTACGCAATCTTTGCAATGCCCTTTTGATCTTAAGATCAAATTACACAGGGTCTTGATGAGGAGATCTCGTTACTACCATACACAAACATTAGAAAACATGAAAACATCAAGAAAAAATTGTAAAAAAAATTTATTAAAAATATATATTAAAATAAAAAAAATCACCTTATTCCCCAAAAATGACTTCAAAATTCTTAATGTACGTCAAACACACTAGAAAAAACCTAACACTACACACTAAATTTGAAGTAATGGTGAGTAGGGATTGTATCTATAGAGAGTGTGTGTTTAGCTTTTGTAATGAGTGACTTGGTGTTTAGGATATAGGGGGTTTGTTGGATTCAATTAAGAAAATAAAGTAAAATTAAACTAATGAAAATAAATCAAATCAAACAGTGAAAAAATGATAAGATTGAAAAATGAGTTTAGAATCTAGTACTTGGTTCAATCTCAACCTTCATATAAATAAAGCACATTTAATCATCATGTTGTTCTCATACCTATCTCAAAAACTATTAGCTGTAGGCTAACAATAAGCTTTGTTAACCGTAGTTTTCCCTTAGGTCATATCTAATCAAAATAAGCTCTTTAATTAGGTCTAGCTATTAAACAACCTAGAATAAGCTCTCTAGATTTAGTGTGACAATCGCATTATGAACTAGGAAAATAGGATAATCTAGGCAACAACCACACAAGATTTGGTTATTTAACCTATGCTATGTTATCTCTAATGTTCACAACTATTAGTTTATTACAAATGAATCAGAGTTGCAACGATTAGTTATTGTAATCTAGATTCTAGAAATGGTTTCATATATAAACAATCTATTGAAAGTGTTTAAATCATTTGTACATGAATCCTAGAACATTATGCAAAGAATAACGCAAACAATTTCTAAAGAGAGAGAACATTACTACAAGATGAATAGATGCCCAAAAGTGTTCTTCATCCTTTATAACCCATCCGAACTGAAAGGAAGAGGTTTAGTTCCACATAGATCCCAAAGAAGCAAGAGTTCTACCCACTTTTTTACTTCTATAAACCTTTCCTCCTTTGTTTGGCCACTTAAATATCCTTTTATAGTAAAGATTAGGGATTTAGAAGCTACACTCTTAGTTACATGATTGTATAATTAACCATGTATGTCATTTTTCCCTAATTCGCAAACATACAATGGTGTTGATGAGCTACACGAGGGTGTAGCTAACCATATAAGTAGCAGGAGAGGTTGAAACTATGTCTTAGCGATCCTAATTGTTTTTAGAGAGTTACACAATCTTATACATGGTTGTGTAGGTTGCATTAACTTTATTTCTTTCATTTTTTCCCCATCTTCATCATAATTCCTTTCCTTTTTATTCCACAAAGGTAAATAAGATTGAACATCAAGAGAATGGCTCTAAGGATATTCATTTAGCTCATTTTAGTTTTTGTGCTTCCAACCTGTACCTAAAACAAAATATGAACCAAGATAAATATCTTAAGGCGATCATAACATTAATCACTATGCATTAGGGAGTAGATATATAATCAATCAAGTACTTATCAACATCCTATGGACTAACACCAATTTCATGAAATTCAAACTGAACAACAACAATTTCAAGATAGGAAAATTAACAATTATAAAATTAACACCATAATAACTCCAATTTTAAGATAGGAACATAGTACCCATATATGAAAAATAAGAATCATTAAAGCGGATCAAGAAAAACTATTAAGGTTTGTTGGCAGCCAGAGATAGAGAAATAAAGAGCAAAGAGAGATACACAAAACTATGACATAACATCAAGAAAAATATAGATTTATCTGATATATGGATAAATCACTAGTTTTAGGCTTGGTTACCGATGGTTAGAGTCTTTAAGAGTGAAGTTAAGAGTCGACAATTAAAGTCATAAGCACATCTAGGTCTCAAACCAACTAAACAGAAACAAACAACAAAGAAAGAAAAGATATAAATCAAAAGGATAAAACACAAATATAATGGTATAGTAGGAAAAGAGAGATCCTATTCTCTAGTTTTAGAAACCTATTACAATAATATGTGAAAAATAATACTTATGCTTTTTATAATCTAATTGTTGTAGCTTGAATTTTTTTACTCTTTTTTCTTTTTTTTCATGGAAATAACAGAAACTACAAAAAGGTGTCAAACACTTGCTAATTTTTACTTTTAAATGAAGTCTCTGACCAAGATATTATAATGAATTCATCAAATTTGGATACCTTTCACTTTGTTTTTAAAATTTATTAAATTTATATATATATATTGATTTTTAAAGTTTTTATAAAAATTACTAAAATAAGTTATTAATGCTTTAATGTTTAGTTTGGGCATTTTATAATATCCTTTGACACCAATTTTTCATTTCAATTTTAGCTTTCTAAAAAATATTTTAATTTTTATAAGTTAATTCTTTATAATATCAATTTAATATAGTCTTTAAATATCATTAAAATTTTTAGAGCTTCTTTCTAAGCTTTTTTCTTGGTTATATGGTTTCCATTTGGTGACTTTCTTTTTGTACTTCTTTGTAGGTAGTGCGAGATCAAGTTTTATGCTTTTCTCCTTAGTGTTGATTGTTTCATTTTCTCTTCAGGTGCTTTTTCTTTTCAATTCTTATCTTGTCCTCTTTATTAGTGTTTCCATCCTAGTTGGCCTTTTCTTAGGAGTCTTCTTCTCCTGTCTATTCCCTTCTTTGTTCCTTAGCCTAAAATGCCTTCCTTTTCCTCCTGAACTCTTTCCTTCCCCTTACTTCTTTTTTCATCTAGACACCAATATATTTCCCCTTTGTTGCTTTCCTTTCTTAGTCAACTATTCCCATTTTCTAATTTTGATTTTTTTTACCTATTTGAGTAAAATGTTGAACTCTGGGCCTTACTATAAATACTTTCCCCTTGAACTCTCCCTATATTTCCCACTTTGTTCCTCCTACGTTAGTTTCTAATCCTATCCAGTGAAGTTAAATAACCCTAATCCTATATTATATCCTAAGTTGCCAATTTCCTTAACTTTAATCCCTACACCTCCATGCTTGTCTACCCCTTAGGCTAAGCCGCTTCTCATTTCTTTTTCAAGAAAACTTGATACCAATTTTTGGGAAACTCCTCCTTATCTCCAAATCTCTATTTTTTTCCTCCCACTATCTCAAAAGGGAAATCTTTTATAGCTCCAACTATCTATGTTTTAAAAGCAGCTACAAAATGGGAAACAAATATCATTGGTTTATAGAAAACGCCCCCTTTTCATTATTATGAAAAATGGGCACACAACTAGTGGAAATAGTTTAGATTGAATGAAATGCTTGTAAAAGAGAATAATATATTCCTATTTGGATTTGATATTCATCTCGGACATAAAGAAGTGATGGAAGTAAGGCCCTAGCATATCTACTCTAAACTTATCTTTACACAAAAGTGGAGGCCAATTTTACAACTTTGCAATCTAAGGAAATCTAAAATCCCTATTTGGATCAATATTCAAAATGTACCATAGGAATATTATACCACCAAGGGTTTGAATTACTTGTTAGATTTGTAGGGAGGCTCCTTTATTGTGATAAAGCATTGACTGTAATGAAAATAATAATTATGTAAGACCTTGTTTCCTTACTAATGTATAATAACCACTACTTGATGTGATTCCTTTAATTAGGATGAATGAGAATGAAAATTTTCATAAGGCTATGGTTTCTGTTTCCTACTCCTTGAAACTAGAAACTATTAATCATAGTGGAGTTTGGAAATCATTCCTAGCATGGGGATATGATGAGTTTATCCAAAAGGATAATTCAAGTACTTAACATAATGTGGACAATTTAGTTAAGAAGAATATTGAGAAGATTGATAAGGAGAGGCTTGATATTGGAAAGTGAAGTGGGAATGGGTAACCTAATTAATGTATCTCCCATTCTACAATAAGAGACCTTATTTAATCCACAGAGGTCTAACTCCTCTATTGATAGAACTATTCAAGCTTCTGATCATACTCAAGTAGAGGATAATTCATTGAGGAATATGAATAATACAATGTAGGTGAATTAGATAGTAGAGGATCATGATGCTTCGACTGCTAAAAAGGATCTGGTACTTAAAATTTAAGAAGGTTGAAAGATGGAAGTCAAATAGGAGAAAGAATCTACATAATGTCCTTACTATCATAGAATATAAGGGAGCTTAACAACCTGTCAATTCAGAACTCCCTATATGAATTTATTTAAATAATAAAACCTTATATGGTAGGATTATTGAAAATAATGTTAGATGATAATAAATGTAATAATCTTGATTTCTTATCGCAACATTGGTAGGTTATAACCAATCATTAATGCCACTTTTATGGTAGGATATTTTGGGCTTTTGTCTTTAACAAAATTGACATTCTTCATACTAAATGTATAGATCAATTATTCTATGCTTTAGTAAGAATGAAGTAGGTGAATTGCTCCTTTCATACTTCTTTTGTTTATGTTCCCAATCAATATTTTCAGATAAGGTACTTATGGAACAAATTGAAAGATATTAGCTCTTTTATCTCTTTCAACATGGATTATATTAAAGGACTTTAATAGCATGATTTTCCATCTGAAATAAAGGGCAATGCTTATGTAAGAAATTATATTGAGGATCTAAAAGATTATATAAGCTATTTGCAATTGAATGATCTCAAAATGAAAGTGAATTACTTAAATGTTGTAATAAGAAAAAAGGTCATTAGTGTTAAGGAAAAAGCTTGATAGGGCCCTTGTTAATGCCTATTGACTGTACAACTTTCCCAATATTTAAGTTGTTTTCTAGAATCCATTTTTGTAATCATTTGCCAATTTTAGTCTAAAAATTTAGTTCAACTCAGAGGAATCATAAGACATTTATATTCATTAATTTCTTAACAAGAGTGGAGGAGTTTGAGCATAGTATTCAAAAGGGCCAAAATTCCAAGTTTAAGGCCACAAAATGTATATTTATTTAATAAAACTGCTTGAGGTAAATGAGGAAATTCACTAAATATTAAAAAGATTGGTGAAACCTTAAATGTTATCTTTACTACTAGGGAAAAACTCTCAAGAATTCAAGCTCTCTTATAATCTAATCCTACTATTGAGAAGCTACAAAGTAAGGAAAGCATTGTATTATTAAATTATAACTAGGCAACAGATATAGAGTACTCTATTATAAAACAAAGATCTTGTATCTTATGGAAGAATGAGGGTGATAGATATTTAGGTTTCTTCCATAAGGTTGTGTTACCTAGGAGGAATTTTAATAGAATCACCTCCCTAATATAGTATGAAGGCTCTTTCATACTTCTCTAATACTTATAGTTTAAGTCCTGCATGTAAATCTTTATTTTATCGATTACACTACATCATTATGGAATAAATTTCCTTTAATTATAAGAACTACTTAGCTAGGCTTTTCACTTCCTTAGATGTGGAGATCGCTATTTTTTCTTCGAATCCATATAAAGGCCTAAGCTCAGATGGTTAGAATGGCCTTTTCATTTAGGATACTTGGCCTATTATTAATGATCTAGTTTCTAATGCATATCCAAAGTTACTTAAAAATAGCAAAATGCTTAAAGATCTTAATAAATATTTGTTTATCTAATCCCTAAGGTAAGCTCTCCTCAAAACTTGAAGAATTTTAAACCTATTTCATGCTATAATACAATATATAAGGTGATATATAAACTTATAGCTAACAAATTTAAGTTTATGATGATCATTCTTATTGATGCTTCCTAAGGTGGATTTATCAAAGGTAGAATGCTAGGAGATAATATTCTGTTGGCCTAGGAGATTTTCATGATCTATAATAGGAAGAATTCAACCAAGGATTATGCTCTTAAGATTGATTTTAAGAAATCCTTTAACAATATTTATTGGTACTTTATTTTTAATTCTTTAAAAGCCTTTGAATTTCCTAAATTTTTTATGAATTAGATCAATGTTGATAAGTTTTATAAAACAAACTTTCATACCTCTAGTATAAAAATTGTAACTTATAGTATAAAAGGTATTGTTCTCACGAGGATTGATTAATCACCTAATAACTTGAATGCACTTTGTCTAATGTAATAAAAAATTGAATGAATTGAACTAAAATAATTAACTAAAATTGAAGTAAACTAATAAAATTAAACAATTAGTTCATTGAAGCTAGTAATGAGAATGAAGTTAATCACTAAAGGAAACTTAAGGATTGTTATATACTTGTTTTATCTTCCCTTTATCTAGTTAATTCAACCATGATTAGCCCAAGATATCCTAATCAAGTAATTCCAATTGAAATAGATAACAATAGAATTACAATCTTATGGATAATTAACTCACAATTAAGATCTCTCTTCAATTCTTTATTAATCTAATATTTTCAGGTATATTAAGTTACCAACTCTCGTTCCTTAACATAGATAACTTGATTCAATCTCTCGATTTCTTATCAAGAATAAGCATAAAAAATACCAAAAAGCATTAATATATATTGAATTGAACAAGAATCAAGTTAAAAAAACAATTCAAGAATAATACCTAATATGGATTTACAAATCCATAATCACGTTCAACACACCACTAGTAAAAATTGACATCCAAGACAATGAATTATAAGAAGAGAAAAGAAAGAAAACAACTTTAAGTTTTGAATCTGGAAATTCTGGAAAATTGCAAATGATCTTGATGTTTCCACTTTAATCTCCATGTTTATGATGTGCAACCTCCTTTTTTGTGTTTCTCTTTGCCATAAATACTTCTTAAGGCTTCTAGTGTTCTTTATAGGGTTTCTTCACTTGCTTTGGTTCCAAAAATAGTCCCAAAAAGAATACAAAATTTTTGTGTACTGGAAAAGCTGTGCACAATTGTACATCCTGTCTATGCTCTCTATCACGATCATGCATGGGAGGCACAATCACGACAGAGGCTTATCCCATCTTACTTTTCTTCAATTTCTTCTTCTTTTCTTTCGCTGATGTCCTTTTATAGTAAAATCTAAGATTTCTAGGATATACAAGGTCACTTACACCATTGTGTGAGAGGTTATGTATAATAAAAAATACCTAAATTTGTGAATTCATATAGGCACAGATACTTACATGGGCAATATGCATAGTTGTGTATATCAAGATATATAAGTGTGTAACTCCATATGGCCAAAACTAAAATTCTTCAATCTTCACATGTTTGTAGAGACTTACACCATGTCTATACATGGTCATGTAGTTGCTTCAAATCTTTATTCTATGTCATGATTTCAATTGAATTCTTCTCCCTTTAGTATATGAAGGCAGCTATGACGTATAAATGCACTTAGATTGAATTAAGTACCAAATATACAACAAAACTGTAAAATATCAAGCATAAATGATAAATATGGGTGTATAATGATAGTCAAATATGCATTTATCAATTCACAACAAAATTTTTGTTTTCATGTCAAAAGGCTAAAATGAAACTCTAACCAAGCTTGATAATGTGGTGCTAACAATAAAAGAAAAACTATGTATCTTCTTGTTAAATGTACAAGTAAATTTTATGAACAATTATTTAGTGGTGGAATACCTTTTTAACTGGTATATAAGAAAGAGTGCATGCTTACAAGTGCCATAGATGTATGAATAAGTGTTGATATGTATATTAAAATCAAAGAATTTGAACATGAATGTAATAAGTTATTGTATTGGAAATTTTTAAGTGATTGATGTTTACAGTTAAGTTAATTTCATGAGATTTCATGCCATTGTACCATTATTACATTGTTGTATGATTATATGTTTTGTGTTTCATTTGTTTTGTTTATTTCATGGTTTTATTTTTACTTAGGCAAGCAAAGATTTAAGTGCGGGGATGTTGACAGGTTTAAACTTAGTATGTTTTCTAGGAGTTAGGGTAGGTTTTTAGTGTTTTCCTAGTTGATAATCATATGTTTAGGGCTTAGATTTATATTCTTTTTATTGTTCTTTGTATTTTGTTTGATTAATTGTTGTTTAAGGCAAAATTATTATCATAATTATATATTTCAAGGATTGTTTGGTACTTATTCTACTTCAAGTGTGTTTTTAGGTGATAATTGCCTTCATCGACCAAAAGGAGAAGAATTTGGGTAAAATTGAGCCACAAAATGGAAGAATTGAAACAAATTTGGAGATACACGGTCGAGTATAAGGATCGTATGATTCACTGTAAACATGTGGAGCTTCAAAGCCTACTTATGCCTATGTGAAGACACCCCCATGTATGTTGATATAAACAGTTGTGTATGTACCCGTGTAAGCTTCTGCATCTATGTGAAGTCGCAATTCAGAGGGGAATTTGAGATACACGGTTATTTGTACAGTCATGTAAATTACTGTGTATATTCTAGAAAGCCAAGTTTTGCTATAAAAAGATATTATGAGGGACATTAAAAAGAGAGGAAGATTTCAAAGTCAGTATAGACATCAAAAAAGGATAGAAAACGCTAAAAAAATGGGGCTATAAATAACAAAAATAAGATCAATAGTGGAAACATCAAAATCAACTCCAGCTTTCTAGATTTTCTAGATCAAGGCTTGAAACTAATTTCATTCTCTTCTTTTCTTCTATTTCATTTCCTTGTATGCAAATACGAATAGATGTGTTTTGAACTTGATTATGGATTATTAAATCTGTATTAGGGTTTTATTCTTGAAGTCGTCATATGACCAATTGGCTCAGACATCAAACCGCTCGTGCCTGCCCATTCTGTCTTCTTTGTGATATTTGTTATGCTCATACTTGATTTGAATCAAAAGATTGAATCAAATGTTTTTATTAAGTTACGCAACAAGAGTTGGTACTTTAATAGACTTACAACATCAAGTTAATGAGTAATTAAGGAGACATCTTATTTGTGAGTTAATTATCCTTAGGATTGCTTCAAATCCAATTGAGTAGTTAGGAGCATTTTTTTGAAATCTAGAGATTGCAACTCAAAATTTATCTATTTCAATTGGGATTACTTGATTATATTATGAGAGAGGGTAATCAAAACTTTTATATATCTAGGATCAAGTGTAGTTAAATTCATAAGGTGAACAAAACGCAAAATAAGGATAAAATAATCGTTAAGTTTCCATCATTGAGTAACTTCTATTTCATTGTTATCTTTTAATTATTAAGTCATGAAGTTTTGTTATTTTACTTTAATTTTCAATTAATTCAATATTTTTACCTTAGATAAAATGTAATTCAATCCTTGAGGGAACGATGTCAATTTTTCTATAATTTACGACTCGTATACTTGTGGTATAACATAAAACTAGCAAACAATTTTCTCAATTCGAAGTAGAGAGGTTTAAATCTTGTAGTTTTAGGCATAAAGAAAGTCATCCTCATTAAGAAATTGGCTAGGAAAAAGGAAGAGCTAAAATCCCTCTCTAAGCAGAACATTGGAAAAACTTATCACCTAGTTAGTACTACTAAACTTGCTCTGGAGCAAGCTCAAACTAATCTTTATTCTAATCCTCTTTTAGTAGAATTTCAAGCAAAAGAGCATCAAGCTTTGTTCAACTTTTCACAAGCTCTCAAATTCAAACACTCTTTACTGAAGCAAAGATCTAGAATCTTTTGGATAAAAAATGGTAATAAAAACTTAACCTTCTTTCATAATTTTGTTGCTTCCAAAAAAGCCATCAGTCGAATTATATCCATCACCTATGAAGGAAATCGAATCTCCACTCAAAACTAGCTCATCAAAGCTTTTATGGAACATTTCACTTGCTTATTAAACTCCTCTTTAAGCCCTCATTCCATATATAGATTATTACAAGAAATCATTTAAGATAGCTTATCTCCTTAAGAAGCCTATTTTTTAGCTGAACTAGTTACCCAAGAAGAAATCTCAAAAGCGTTAAAATATTTACACCCTTAAAAAGCACCAGCCTTGATGGACTAAATACAAAATTCTTTCGTAAAACCTCAGCTTCCACAGGAATTACAATAACAACAGTCATCTTTGAATTCTTTAAAAGGAGCATAATGCTGAAGGAGATAAACAGAGAATTCATTACCTTGATTCTTAAAGGTAATAAGCAAAAAACTTTGCATGATTGTAAACCAATTGCTTGTTGCAGTACTATTTACAAAATCATTATTAAAGTATTAGCTAAAGGGTTGAAACTAGTTTTATCATACAATATTGATCAAGCATAAGGTGCATACATACCAAAAAGAAGCATAGGAGATAATATCATGATTGTATAGAAGCTATTTAATTAGTACACTAAGAAAAGAGGTCATAAGAGTTGTGCAATGAAGGTTGACTTCCAAAAAGCATATGATTCTGTCGAGGGTTCCTTTATCATAAACGTCCTAATAGCACTAAACTTTCCCAAAAATTGTATAGCCTAAATTCAATAATACATAACCACTGTGACCTTCAATGGAGAGTCATCAGGCTTGATCAAAGGATCTAGGGGCATTAGGTAAAGGGATCTATTACATCCCATTCCCATACTTAGGGGTAGAACTCTAGATTTCTGTAATTGAAAAAAATAGCAATGATAGATTAGAAAATTTGCATTTTCATGCTCATGCATATTGTTAGCATACACACCGGTGAATTTGAATTTTTACACTGATTAAGATAATTATACATGCATTCATTGATAATTCTGGGTATAATTGAATTCTGATGTGATACTGTTGAGAATTTGTGAAATTGTTGTATCAGAAATTTAATTGGTGAGGGTATTTGTAAATTTTGAATTCTGGCGAATTTTAGGAATAATTTCTAAAAGTGTTGATTTTATTAGACTAGGAAAAATGCCAAATTGGCAAGTAAAGTGATGTATGGAAAAATGCCAAATTGGCAAGTAATAAAAATGACTTTGAAAACTTTGGAGATTACTTTAGAATTTGAGAGATGATGATATTGAAACGGTTAGAGACATATGGAGTAAAGTTGAATTGGGTTAAATCATCTGAGAGATGAATCCTTAAAATCTTCTAGCGTCTATTATTAGTTGAGTTCAACTCCAACTAACTGACGTTCTAGTACATTCTTCAATTACTTCGTCTACATATTGCTTGGAAGTGAGGACTTCGTCTGTGTCTTGCTTGGATGCGTGGACTTTGTCTGCATCTTACCTAGATGCGTGTACTTCGCCTAACTTGCTTAGATGCGTCTACTTTATCTGATCATCTTGCTTAGATGCGTATACTTCGTCTGATGATCTTCCTTAAATGCGTCTGGTCATCTCAAACTTAGCCTCTGATCATCTCAGACTTAGTCTTCTTCATTTGATCATCTCAAATTTAATCTCTGATCATCTCATACTTTGTCAATGCGTCTGATCATCTCAGACTTAGTCAATGGGTCTGATCATCTCAGACTTAGTCAATGTGCCTGATCATCTCAGACTTAGTCTCTAATCATCTCATACTTAGTCTGCTTCGTCTGATCATCTCAAACTTAGTCTACTTTGTCTAATCATCTCAGACTTAGTCTGCTGCATCTAATTATCTCAGGCTTAAGCACTTCGTCTGATCAGTTTGAGACATGATTAATCCGTCTGATCCGTCTATAACTTAGTCACTTTATCTGATCCATCTGCGCTTTAATTAATTTTTCTGATCCAATTCAGCTTTCATTTAAGTATCATCTTGATTTGATGAATTGTGCCAAATGTATTTATCTACGTACTTAACAAATTGATCAAAATAGTTCACACACTTCCATTTTTATTATTTGACTTTTATCAAAATCAATAGTCTTCTCAACTTACCAAACCCATTTCACGTTTCTTTGTATACTTGAAAGACTAAGTTACCTTTTGACTTAGTCTTTTCTTCAAAACTATCTTCTACAAGCTTTTTTTTCCTTCATGGACTTTTGATTCACCGAAACCTTCACTAGAGTTATATCCTGCTTTCATCCACCTTTTGCTACTCCAACTTCGTTATCTCTTCCTTTTGCCTCAAGAAAAACCTAACCTAAACCTTTGTCAAGATGATGTACCAGGGTGCATGAGAGTTAGGGTTTCTTGGAGTTTTGAAGATTTTGGAGTTTTATCAAGTGAGTATCTTGTTAATCCTTATGAGTTGTAGGTATATGAGATAAATTTGGTGATTTAATTGTCATTGAGTGATCATATGAAAATGGAAATTTAGGGTTTCATGTTCACCGTGAATATAGTATGAAGATGTGTATTTGTTCATTTTCCAGTTTTGATTTTTAGTTTTGATCTATTTGTAAATGATATTGAGTTGAAATGGAGTTGATAATGAAGAGTAAATGAAGTATAAAGGGTGATCTCTGTACAAGTTATGTTAGGTATAAAATCTGGGAAGTTTGAAGATGACTGACTGGAAAATGTTCATTGAGTATGTTTCAGTCTTTTAACCATAACTTTTTCTGTAATTATCCAAATGAACTGATTTTTTATTTTGGAGTAAACTAGTGAAATAGGGCAATAAATTACATGAGGAATTTGAATATTGATACAGTCTCTAAGACTTTCAATTTCTAGATGGAAATTGAGTATAGTGTATTATTTCAGTATAAGAATAGTAGACCCGAAATTTAGTCTTGGAACAATCTGAAAGTGATTCAATGAGTTATGAATTGTGATTTTAAGGGTTTTATTAAGGTATAACCCTAAGTATAAATTATACTTAGGTGAGTTTTGAGAAAGGATTGATTATGTGATGAGGATAATGGAAAAATATCTAGGATTGTCATGAACATGCATCGTACATAATCCATATACATATTTGTGCATAAATGAGTTCTTAAAATTGTGCAAAGTTGTAACATGTGTGCAATGTGCATATTGCATAATTATGATGTGCAGGATAAACGTCCGCATTCAGACGTTTCCAGATCATGGAAGCTAATGCTAATTTGGAGCGTAATGTGAGTAGACCAAGATAGTCTTACTTTATTGTTTGTTTTGTTTATATTATGAATTGAATGATTATGCAATGTGAATGTGTTGGTTCTAGAAAATATATGTCTAAGGAGTTTGATAAATGTGAGAACATTAAAGTGCTCCTTATATGTGAATTTGATTGAAATAAGTGTACATAATTTGATTGTTAAATGCCAGACTACGGTCCGATGATAAATGTGTTCTGAATATGCATTTGCATATAAATGAAAATGTGATTCTCAACTTTAATGTTGAATGTTGGACTAAGGTCCGATGATATGCAAATGTGATTGAATAAGAATATGTAAATGTGACTTATGCATTTCATTACATGAATGCATGAAAGATAAAGGCAATTATGACCGGAGTAGCCACCGAAAAAGAACTTAAAGCTCAAATTGTGAAAAAGAGTTTAAAGCTCAGAATGTGAAAAAAAAAAAAGCTTAGAGCTCAGAAAGTGATTAAGAGCGAAAGGCTCATTATATAAAATGAGCCCGATATCTCCAACGGATACGAGATAGTTATTAATGAGCCCAGTATCCACACTGGATACGAGATAGTTATAGGCACTCAGTCACAACAATAACAAATTGAAAGTGAGTCTCATAAGTATTGCATATGCATATGATGTGTATGATTAAAATAGTTTTAATGATTTCTGAGTGTGAAATATGCCTGAAGTGAATTTGAAATGAATGTGGTTTTATGAATTGTATGTGTTATGTGACTGAGTGAGCTATCGATGATGGTCACTCACTGAGTTTGCAAAACTCACCCAAAATTTGCAATTATTTTTCAGGCTCAGAAGAGTACCTTATTAGGCAAACGAAAGTATACCTACTGCATTCGAGTAAGAGACAGAGGTCAAAATTAGTTCGCATCTGCATAATTATTTTCATTAATTTTTGTATGAAAGAATGTATTATGAAATTTTTGTATCATGTGTATCGATCAATTCTATTTTGTAATAACTTTCCAAAATGGAAAGGATTGTAAATGAAATTGATCTTGAATGCAATTATTTTGAATGTGATTGAAAAAGTTTATGTATAAAATGGGCCTGATTTGATTATTGATTTTCCACAAAAGTGTGCACTGTTTAAAAAAACAAAAGAAAAGAAAAATTTTGTGATGAGATTTTACTGACTGAATGTGCTAGCATGCCACCCTCGTAGGGCACAAACCTGGATATCACTTAAGATGTCGGGCGAGTGTCTTGCGAGAGTGGGGTGCTATAAACAAATACATCAAAGTACCTTAAAAACATACTCTTTAAGCTCAAAGACTTGTACTAACCCATAAAAACACTTAAACACAAATAATTAACAAATTAACAAAATTCTAACCTAAACGTATACTAAACAATTGAGTTAACAATTAAATTCATATCAAACTAAGCCCTAAAATATGATGCAATTTACAATTATCAACAGACATTGTCTATGTATCTGTAGGACGTCTGCATTGTGTTAAACGCATATGCTTGCATTTAACGCAAACGCACTATGCTTTCATTTTTCATGGCCATTGTTGTGCTGCACTGCGTTTCATCTCCTGCTGCTTATTCATGGCTACTGCGTTGTCCATCACGCTACTGGTTCATGCTTGTTACTGCTGTTGTTTTGGGTCCTTACTACTCCTTACTGTGATGCGTGTGCTATCGTTTTGGTGATTTATCCCAGCAGCTACCATTTTCTTCTCACTTTGGTTATTGCTGGTGTTGTTTTGGGTCCTTACTACTCCTTACTGTGATGCATGTGCTATCATTTTGGTGATTTATCCCAGCAGCTACCATTTTCTTCTCACTTTGGTGCCTTATGCATTGTCTGTTAATTAAATTAATACCTTGCATGGCCTTGCAAATCCACGTATAATTCATGCAAAATCCATGCAGCCTACGTTCTTCTTCTTTATGTTTCCATCTTTCTCGTCTTTTAATTTTCTTCTTCTTGCTCCATGAAGATAAGTAAAAATTAATTTTCAGAAAATCAAATATCATGCTTTTGACTCACTTTAGCTCCATCACTTCTAAATTATGCCTAAAATCACATATGAACTAAAGTGAGTATCTTAACCAATTTTATGTCATTAATCGCTAAGTGTTATGAAATAATAAAACAATCAATTAATCACATGTCAAATACTAACAGAAATTCCCTAATTTAGCCATAAGTGATAAACCAAGATAGAGTGATGATAGGGAGTCCCTCTTTAGCCATTTCTTGACCATTTTTGGTGTGATGGCTATTATTGCAAATAAAATAGTATTATTAATGAAATATATGATTAAATTTCTAATTTTATTTATTTGTCATGACATATAACCAATCACCTGCTTACCTTACATTAATATTATATTATTAGTAGAAATTATCTTTATTTAGTATATTTGATATTAAGTTTTAATGAACCAAATTTTTTTGACATAATTTAGGTTTTAGAAATGTTATCTTAGAAAGGAAAATTTCATGTTCATTATGCAATATTGGTATTAATCATGGTTAAGGATTTGGAGAAAAATTTTAAGAGATATGTAAATATCAAATAGATAAACTATAATGACATCTGTTAACTAATGTTTCATAAACTTTAATAGCAAAATTTAAGATGGGTGCTAACACTATAATAGAACAATACAATCAGTTACATAAAGTAGAACTGAAAAGTATAATGCCTTTATGGAATTATTTCACTTGATTTAGCCTATTAAAAGCATAAATGTGGGCTATAATTAAAGGCATTGACTTAGATATGATACCAGTTGTCATTAAAAAAAATGATTGGATGAATTTTCTTGTCTCAGATCATATATATTTCTAATTAATATTTTTATTATTTGATATTGAATTCAAATTCATCGTTTTAAGAATGTTCAGTATATGATATGGAAAATATTGTTGAGTAAAAGTAGCTCATGCAAGTTTATACAATTTGTTTGTATGTATTAGATCAAAGGAAGGCTTATTCTTAACATAAATGGTAAGTGTAAAAGGTTAGAAAGTTGAGACTATTCTTTTATGACCTATTGGTTAAATAAATGTAATGAGAATCATAGAGTTACATACAAGGATATACGTATCATTTAATTATGAATCATATGAAACTTGTTAAAATTGTTAAGTTGAAGAATGACCAAATCAATGTTTGGTGAAAAAATGATTCTAGTATTGAATTATTAAATATTATACATATAACGTATGGAATAAAATAACAATTCATGAAAGGATAAATACTTGTAATTCATTATATTTACTACTGAATTTATCTAATATAGTTATATGTATTAAATGAAATATTGATGTAAAATTTTCAAACTATTTAAGTCTAAGTGGAAATTAATCATTAAGAATATCGAAATACTTTGATAAGATAGATGTATGAGTTCTCAATTTTCTTGATTATGTATAATGAATGAGATTCTCTGGTAAATATCTCCATATTTAGATTCCATACTCGTATGATTTTTTGTAAGGAGGACTGCACAATATTAGATATTGTATGAAGAAATATTTGTTTCTTTTATAACTATGCCTGGTATACCAAGTTGCCTTTAATAGATCCAATCAAATCTATTAGCAAGATTTCATATTAGATATGTAATGTTAAGACTTTAAAAGAGATAAAGTTAATGATTCTAGAATATGATACATAGTTTAAGCATACATTATCTAATAAGTTTATAACTAAATTTGATAATATAAAGTTATGAGATATCCAAATAAGTTAGACAGAATATTACAAACCTATTGAAAAAAATGCTTGTTTTAGTGCATATTTATATGATAATGGTTTTCAAAATAAGTATTAGAATTAAGATGAAGTCTGAAGAAGCTCAAAATTTATAATAGGACTTCAAAATAAAACTAGTGCTTTTATTTATATATTTTATATTTTTATTGTATAATTAATCCTCAAACTTAAGATTAGCAAGGTATCTTATATAAGAATACTATAATTCTACTTATGATATATTCTATTTAGATTTAATATATTTTTTTGGATATAATGTGAACTATAAGGAAATAGTTAAGTGAATTAATAAAGGATTTGTCACCCTAAAGTAATTAGGGAGAATATTCCAATGTTCTTGATTAGTAGTGATTTAAGGAACTCTCTTACCAGAGTGAATTGACATTTCAAAACCTTCTTTTCAAATATCAATAATAAATTAATTACTAATTAGCAAAAACAAACATTATTAGATTTAAACATTGTAGATTTTTTTAGAATTAAAATAGTAGATGTTGATTTTATACTCTATGTCTAATTAGAACATTAGATGATAAAAGATTAAATTATACGTTATAACTATACAGGTGTAAGTTATGTCAAACCACTTTTATATTCCTAATATTTGGTTGGTCATAATTTGGAAACAACTTATCTACTAGTTATGGGTAAGGCTGCGTACTCCTAGACCTCCCCAGACCCCGCATCATTAGGATTTCTACTAGATACTGTTGTTGTACTTAATTAATCATGACATATTATTACATGCCAATCTAGATATATGATTGTAAATTTTTAATTGGAGAATTAAAATAGATTTAATTTTAATAATTTTATTTATAAATTAAACTTATAATGTATAATCACGATTAATATATTAAGAACCTAATGACAGTAGTGAAAGAAAAAATTTTAATTTAAATTAAGTTAAACTTAATTATAAGTTTAAGAAACTTCATAGACCAACTATAAAATATTTTATTTTTATTAAAATTAAGTTAGAATTATAATTACAATTGGACTTTAATTATAATTATAAAAGACTCTAATGTCTTTTTATATAAATAGAAAAAAGACAACATATTATTAGAGGATGAATATTTAAATAACTTGTGATTATAGTTTTAAAATAATTTTTTATAAAAAAAAACAAGTGAAGTATGTTTCAAATCTTTTATTTTTGATTCATATCTTTTAAATTATTAAATTAAAAATATATAAACAAAAGTATAAAAATATTTTCTTGGTATGTTGTAATTTAATTGCTATACAAATATTATTAAATCCAAGTGTTTTTATTTTTTGTAAACTCATCTTTCCAATGTTGTCGTTTTACAAGTTTAGATAATTGAGTGAGAACGATTTTTTGTAATTATGTTATAAATTAAAGATCGAGGTTGTAAGTTGACTTGGAACTTTAAGGTTAGTAAGGTGTCTGGGCATTTCGTGGAAGCATCACAATTCTCAAAGACTGTAGGTCAAAGGTTTTTAGTAAAGAGGTGTCAGGGTGATTCACGGGATAAACAACAATATTAACTCCTCTTTTTAGGTATGATTCTTTATTAATCAGTCTTTTATGATGTGGTATTTCTTGGGTTTTGTTGTGTTTTCTGCAATTTCTATTTTTTCTGCATTTTTTTAGTTTTGATATTAGCTTCTTTGTGTGATTTAAGGTTTAATGCTTTCTGGGTTTTATTATTTTGATCTCTTTGTGTTTGGTATTGTCAGGTTTATGTCAAGATCGAATTTTTATGCTTAATAATCTTATCGTTTCATTTGGGAAGATCTTCTTTTGTTCTTTCCATTCAACAAATCCCATTTCTCTACCCTACCGTCATGGCTTTGGTAAGTTTAGGCAGCTTAGGTCTGTTCAATCTTATGAATAGTTACTTGGTTTATTTTCATTGCACTTGGCGTTGTTTTACTTTTTTAAAAAAATAAAATGGGATTAATAGATAAATAATGGAAAGAAATATAGGGAAGACAAAAGTTTAAAGGGTATAACCTTTACACTCCTTACACTAAGGTATAAGGAATAAAAGCAATATATAATCAATTTAAAAGGGGAAGCAATCACACGGATATTAAGACGGTGAAGGTTTTTTATGATCAGTATTTCACGAACTTGTCGGATTATATTTGACTGAATGGATTCCTAGGTTGAACAATGATTGACAAATCTTCATTGATTACATTCCCACCATAATGTATACACATATGTTCCCAAGACTAGGATGAAGAGACGTCGACTATGTTATAAATGAACTATTCGAGCTGATAGATTAATTATGATGACTGGCACAGTACAACCAAGGGCATTCCATCTACGTAGTCGTGTAATCCTTTCCCATATGCAAGTGTTAAAGGGCAAGTGAAGAAGAGATGATCACAGGTTTCTGCTTGGAGTTGACACATAAGATAGAAATGGTTTATTTGTATATAAGGAAATCAGTCTGAAGTAGGTAGTTTATTTTAGATAGCCAGCTAAAGGTTGAAGGATATTTGAGGGGTAAGTGCTTTGTTCCAAATAATTTTGTGCTAGTCCACTACTGGGCATCTTCTTCGCAGGAGCTCCTTGGTGGTTTTGTTGTTGAGGGACTGGATAGGGTAGCCTTTCCAGCGGTGGATGACAGTAGATGTAGATTCATTACCCAGGGAGCTGGTGATGTTATCATTAACCATATGTAGCAAGGTGAGCAGACGGTTGAGAAAATGAGAATGGGAGCAACTTTTATTCAATTGCCAGATGCTTCGACCTTGAAGAAAAAAAGAATGTAACCATCATATCCACAATGAGAATTTATCTAGCAAAATCCATCATAGTTGTTTAAGAATCAAAACTAGATTGATGACTTTAATAGATGATATATTCAAGCCTCCTTCTTCCTTGGGTAGGCATATATCAATCCATCAAACCTTTGCTACACCTTTGAGCCATCCGAATGGGACCATAAGAATCTCTTAGACAATATTTTGATAGTCTTAATGATACTTTGAGAAAGAAAAATATGGGAGCTCCAGTATACATAAAAGGAGTTTAGCATGGATTGAATAAGTTATAGTTTACCAGCGTAGGATAGCTTTTTATCTACCCATGAGGAGAGTCTTCTCTGAATACGTTCTATAAGGGGTAAAATTTTCTGATATTTTAGGCGCTTGGTGGTTACTAGAAGGCCTAGATACATAATTGGAGGGCTGGTGCAGTTCATACTCTTAGATTGTGCGACAAGAGGTTGAAGACCTAAGGCAGCTTTGGAGACAATAAATAGACTCTTATTAAGATTGATATGTAACCCATAATAGCCCTTGAAGATATTCAGTGCCTTCATGAGGGTGTTGATGGAGCTCGTTTGGGCTCTATAGAAAAGAAGAAGTTCATCAACGAACCTATGGTTAAGAAGAGCAATCTTTTTACATTTAGAGTGATATCTAACATTTGGGTTGAGCTACACTTCATGTTTAATGATGGAACTGAGAATTTCTATATACAGGATGAAAATATAAGGGGATAGAGGATCCCCCTATCGGATCCCCTTAGCTTCCTTAAAAAATTAAACAGGTCTTCCATTAAAGAGCACAACTAAGGAAGAGGAAGTGATGCATTGGTTTAAAGAATTGATGAACATAATTGAAATCTAAAGGTTAGGAGCATGATCTATACGAAATCCCAGCTAATGTTGTTGAAGGCTTTATGAAAATCAATTTTCATTATATAGTTGGCTGCATAATTGGAACGATAGTATTCTTTAAGAAGTTCTTGGATAATAAGGATATTATCACCAATATGGCGATCCTACATGAAAGCTCTTTGTTTTTTGCTGATCAAAGGAGATAAGACCCTCTTCAATTGTGTTGCAGTATCTTGGAAATGAGTTTATAGAGAAAGTTAGTGCATGTGATAGGTCGAAAGTCTCCAATTGTAGAAGGGTTGAGACTTTTAGGGATTAAGCATAGAAAAGTTCAATTGATTTTTTTAAGGAGGATCCTTTAGTGAAGAATTCCCGAACTGCCTGTTTCACAAAAAGGCCTGTGATATGCCATGATTTTTAGAAGAAATGGCCATTAAAGCCATCAAATCTGAGTGTCTTAGAACCATCCATACCAAAGACTACTTTTTCATTTTTGTTGTCATCAATAGATTAGGTAAGAACCTAATAATCAAAAGAAGAAACTTGCTGCAAATTCAGTAAGCTGAGCTTATCGAGGGAGACAGTCGAGTAACCAGGTGATCCCATAAGAGAAGTAAAATAACTTATAGCTTCATCTTCAATTTCTTAAGGATTCAATAGTAGTGCACCTATTACAGATGTGATAAAGTGGATTTTGTTGAGACTGCACCCGGTTGGGATGGATTTAAAGAAAAAACTGATACATTGGTCACCATCGTTAAGCCATTGTACTTTTGCTCTCTGTTGAAGCAGAGATTGGTGATTGCTCACAGCTTACAAATAATTGGTAAGTGCCAACTTTTCCTTATCCATAAGATTCAAATCAGTAAGATGCAATGCAAGCACTGGTTGAATAGCCTCTAAGTCTAATCTTCTCGAGTGGATAGCATAGATAGTGGAGTCTTGTACAAATTTCAAGAGTTTAAGCTCCTGCTTGATATAGTTCAACTTCTAGACACAACAATATTGCTTATTACTTGCACAACTGAAATCTACACCCTTCCTACAAACATTTGGAAAGCTAATATCATGCACAAGATAGTTGTTAAATATGAGGGGAAAATGAGAAAAAAAATTTGTTAAAACAAGCTTTCAACTATAATTACAGAATGATCCAAGAATAAAGGTCTTTGAAATTAGCAAAACTATTTGGAACGGTGGTCAGTCAAGCATCATTCACCATTGCACGTTCGAGTTTTTTTCTTATGTGCCAAGATGAGGATTGTTTATTGGAATAAATAAATGTATTTCCAATTAATTTCAAATTAATGAATGTCATGAGCACATTCCGTGAAATCTTCCTAATGGTTTTTAAGATTATGATGGCCTTAAGCTTTTGAGGGGAAGAGGGTGGTATTAAAATCACCATAAATCAACCATAGTAGAGCAATACAGCTGCTAAAGGTTCAGATATTGCTCCAAAGACTCCTTCTCTGAAATAAGTTGTTACTCGCATAAATAAAAGAGATGTTTATATCAACATTCACATGCAAAAAAATCAGATGGAGAAGTATAGCTTATTTAATGGACTCCAACAAGTCAACTTTGAGTTCATCCTTGTTATAACAAAGGATGATTATACCAAAAGCATGATGTTGATTATTAGAAAGTATACTCCACTAGGGACCAAGAAGATCTAACTTACATAGGTTCTGTAGTTTTATTTTGGTTTCAAAAAGGGCAATAGTAGAGGCTTTTCATATAAAACAAAGCCCCTTAAAGACAAAAGCTTAGAGGTGCTATTTATTCCATGCACATTCCATGTTAGGATTGACATTAAAGGGGCCCCCTTTTAATTGTCTTCTCTCCACGGTGTGGAAGGTTTATCTATTCACAACTACTTTGGTACAAAGATCTTCTACTTGAATATTGACATCTAATAGGGTTAGAGAGGAATCATATTTTTTTGGAGAAATGGGAGTGTCAGAAATCCATCATTTATGCTTGAATCTTGTGATATGTCCCTGATATTACTAGCTATTAAGAGAGTCATATTCTGAGTTGAGGACAATTTAAGAAGGGTGTCTTGTGGTGTATTTTGCATTATTGCAAGTTTTCCTGCTCCACTGGAGCTATAGGTGACGTGGAGCCTAAGGGAGGGACAATCAGCTATTGTTCAGATTCTTCAAGTCCCATCAGCTCTTGATAACTACCAGTATTTAATTTCTTCCCTGTAGCTTTCCATACTTTCTTATGCAATTTGGACGGTGGTCTCCATTGGTAGGATATGGCAATGGTGTCTTCCCATAGTTTATGTTCTTCTCCTAACCTCATTATAGAAATCTCATTTAATAATTCCTTAGAGAGCTTAATGCTAACACAAAGCTGGGCGTACCCAACTTTTCTCTTCATTACAGTGTGTTCATCTATACATAATGGTTTACCAACATAACTATCCAAGAAGCTTAACCCCTGGGTGGTCTAATATTCCAAGGGACATTATGGAAATTAATCCAAATAGGGACATGTTGAAACCTGATAGTATCAAACCGTAAGCTAGGTTTCCACACTTGTAAAAAGATGGGTTAGTTCCCAAGATGCCATAGACCATCTTCAAGGATTCTTTAAGCCTCAGAAATAGATGAGAAAATAAAGAGAATGAGGTTATCCTCAGTGAGTAAAACGTCAGTTAAACCTCTTGCTTTCCATGTTTTAATGGCCCATTAGTGTATGAGAGGGAAGGCTAGTCGTTTGTTGAAAAAACCAACAAGAGTTGATTCCCACCTCTTAGCTCCCTCTTAGAGAGATGAAATGCCTAGACATACCATAAGCTTACCATCCAACTCTTGAGGTAGAGTGAAGGTGAGGGTCCAAGATGGTTTATCCCTAACCACCTACTACTATGTTTTCAAGGGAGGGTGTGCAGAAGATGAGGATTTATGGACAGGCTGTATCAATGGTAAAGACAGGGATGAGGGTTAGGGTGCTTGTTTAAGGGAGGAGGAGGAAGATGGTTTAGTGGGGAGGGGAAATAGGGGAGAGTCAGAGACCTGCAGGGTAGAGTTGGCAATCATGTTGCCAAATGTGGGAGGTGGATTGGCAAAAGGTAGTCTATCTGGAAAGCTTAAAAGAAAAAAATGGTAAGTGGCTCTGGCAGAAAGAAAGTTTTAAATGGAAAGGCAAGAATTCCCTGGGTGAGCTAAAGCTAGAGACGTGAGTACCAAAGGGTGGATGGAGGTTGGGAACAAGCACGCAAATAAGGTGAATCAAGCATAACTTAGAAAGAAGTAGGAAAGTCTCTCACATCTTTTGCTCTCTTCATTTTTGTTTTACGATTTGATCATTCATTTATCCTACTATTTTCTTAAAACTTTTGCTTCTAGCCTTACATCTACTAATGAAGATATGTAGTCATAGGTTGTGTTCTTTTTCAATAATAAGATCTATAGTTATTATTATTTTATTTTAATTATTATTATTAATTTATTCTAAGTATTTTTAAGTATTTATTATTATTTTAATGTATTTAGTTATTTTTTTACTTTTTATGTTTATTTGACTTATTTACTTAATTATTTTATTTAATTATTTTGTTTAGCCTATATATGTATACCCATTTGTAATTTGGTATTATTTTTATGACACATTGCATGTGGATCCATTAGAAATAGCCTCTCTATTAGGTATGAGTAAGGTTGTATACTATCGGGCTTCCTTAAACCTCGCACCTCAGCGGAATTAAACTGGGTGTTGATGATGATGATGAGATGCAGGTGATCGCGGCTCTGTCGTTCGATTTAGAAATCGATCCTTGGAAACCGGTCAAAAACAATTTATACCAAGGATTGCAGTATAGGATGCAACCTCGGGTCGTCTCACTTCTTGGAACCTAGTGAAATGGACCTAAGCTAACCTATATGTCATAAAATGCAAGTGAAATTAGCAAGGAAAAAGGGGGTTTTGATTTGGAAAACATTAATAAACTAAAATGCATCGTAAAAAGTATTTTTGGATTTTTCGGAATATAGAAAAAGAAAATACTAAAACAAATGATAAAATTCTCTTGAAAACGAGTTTTGGCTATCACAGTTCAAAACTAAGTGTGAATGGTAAACCTTAAAGAACTATCTTTAAGTCCAGGGTATTGATCAATGGACTCCTGTCACTCCCGACTCCATTTCTC
>JANITX010000008.1:6186322-6202393 GCA_027564395.1 Erythroxylum ulei
TTGTCTAATGAACAATTTCAGAGTTTACTAATTTTAGGGATTTAGGCTAATAAAGGTAGAAAAACGTACGAGAGAGAATTAAGAAGCAAAAGTATTTAATTTATTGTTAAAAATTGGTTGCATTCCTCTTCCATAGGTAAATTATACTTTTTTTTTATATTTATCGTCTTCCTCCTCTTGCCATTTTTGTTTCTTGTTAACAATATTTTAAAACTTCTTATTTCTTATACATACAATTAATTGAAAATAATGTCACTAGTGAAACCTTGTAAGTACATCTCTAATTTTGTTTGAATCATTTATTAAATAATGCACCTCTTATTTTGGTCTAAATGTTTTAAAGTGGGAACCACCAAGTTGCATGAATGATGAGAAAGTGGACAACAATGTAATTTGAAACTGTAAATTATAAACTAGAAAGAGCATAGGTCAACATATAATGTTTTGATTTGAAAATAATAATAATAATAATAATATTTTAATTCATAATTTTAGGTAAATTATGAAAATTAGTATGAATTAAATTTCTTAGTACTCTAATACTTAAAATGTTACTTTATTTTTACTAAGTCAGAGGGATTTCTGCCAAACCAAACCAGACCAAAGAAACAATTGCAGCAGAAACAAAGAAAACGCTCCCATCAGTCGCCGCATTTTTATTAGTCTTGGATAAAGTGCTGGCTGCAGAAGTTGAAAGGCGAAAGCAATCAAGAAGCAGAAAAGAGAAAAAAGAGAGATAGAGAGGAATTAATTATGATGAGTGGAAAGAGACATCAAAGTCAAATCTTACGTGTTCATAAATAAGAAGCCACAGCCCCAAATATCCATACTCTATAAAGTTCACACAAGGACAATAAGGTTGTGTTTGAGATTGGGAGTCATAAAGTCGATGCACGATTTGGTATTATTTTTATATTTTTTATTAAATTCACGACGTCCAGATCTTTTTTTAAAAATAGTGTTAGCATATGTTCACTTGTCTTAAAATAGACATTTCAAAAAAAATAAAAAATAGTATACATAACAAATTATGTCAATTTGATTAAACAATAGTCATAAATAGTGATTAATGTCGTATTATATTTAATACTAGATAGGTTTTTAAAAAATAAAGGGTTAGAAGCAGAATTTAAATTATTTTTAATAATTTGCTTAAAGTTTTGAATTAAAATATTAATTCTCCTGATGATCTATATATATATATATTTCGTAAAGACTGCAACTTCTGTATGACTTGTTAATAGGGAAATTTATATTCCATCATTTGAAATTAACCTACGTTTTTATGTATTGCAGTACGTGAATGATAAGGGGAAGGAGAATTACAGCAACAGCAGTTTCAATGAAAACCCATAAAAGGATAAATAAAATAAAAACAAACAAACAAAAGAATGGTAGGGATACTTGAAACATTTACTGCGAAATCAACTAATGCAATCGAAATCCCGGGAAGAAAACTGGATCCAGCTTTACAGTGACTCATGATATTCACAAACTCTCATACAATCAAACTCGGGAGGAAAGAGTGTGAACACATTGGCTATGGAATTCCCTGGAATGACAATCGGTCTCTGAGAGTATCAAATATTGAAGAAGCGGCTGTGTTTTGTGAAAAGCTTAATTTCAATCGTCCAAGCAACTCGCCATCTTTTGCCTGAGAAGCAGCATCTGCAGCTTCTTTGGCCATGCCAATCCGAGCATAAGCCTTACATATTAAAAAGGTCAAAAATGGCACATCAGCAAATGCAAATTCAGCTTTTTTGAAGATGAACTCATGCAATGCTCTTCCTTTTAAGGGGCACATGTTCATTACCTCGGCTCTTTCTCTCGGATCTGAGAGTTTAGGAATGTATTTTAGAGCTTCACCTTTCTCACCAGTATCTATGCATGCTTCCACAAAGGGCCTGAAGCCTATTTGAAACATAGGAATAATTAATCGAAGATTGAAAAAACAAATAATAACCCAAGTGTTATGCCCGACCTGTCAGGGTATTGTACAAATTTTAGAACTAGTTGTCAACTATAACAATCAAATTCCATATAATCGAAGAAAGTCTTCAAGTTCTCTTAATCGGCAAATTAGAACTAAATATAATCTTCTAGTGACTAAAACGTACTATTATTTAACAATTTAACTCTCAAGTTTTGAAATTGCTACTTTTATTCCCTAAATTATCTCTAAAAATAATCCATGGCAACCACTTCACTTGACTGGTCAAATATCTGGTAATGTTTCTTAAAGCAGTTAAGAGTGTAGAAATCAATTGAAAAGAATCATTGGTGTGTAATCAGCGCACGCATCACATTTAATGTAATTTATATAAACAAGAGATTTACCAATCGGCGGTCTCTTCTCCCTTGAGAATTTCTCCAAAGCGTCCCAACTTCCAGCTGTTGCCAGCGCAAAAACCTTAAGCCAATACCATCTTTTTTCTGAAACCTGAGTCAAGTTGCAACCCAAATGCAAATACGAAAATTAAAGAATCAGAAATTTTCGACACGGACTTTTAAATTCAAGCACACAAGCAAAAACAACAGATAGAATCAAAAAATCTTAAGGACTCAATTTCACTATTCCTCTGTAAGACATCACAAATGTTCTTAAAGAGTCACATTTATACAAAACGACTACACGAGGTTAAAATAACTAAACTAAACTACGTGATCTCCAACGAACCGATATGCAACTATTTTAACTGGCTAATAATGAACTTCGACTTAACCAGCCTCTAGATAACAATACCGACCACATCCCTCCCCTCCACAGGAATGAAGCAAGCCAACTTGGAGCTCATAGACTGATGCTGAGACCCTCCAAGAGATTTACTGAGAATGTCAGCAAATTGAATAGAGGATGGCACAAAGTGGCCGTAAAAATCCCTTCTTGAGATACATACTACATGCCAATCACCATTATCTAAATGTTTCATCCGTTTACTGAACACAAGAATAGCATTTACATGCATAGCCAGTCTATATCACAATGGAGTGGAATCGACAACTACAAAACCTTTAATAAGTAGAATCTAAATTAATTCACAAACTGATGATGTAATACTCCTGTACTCTGATTTAGCAGAATACTTCAATACAGTTAATTGCTTTTTTGTCTTCCATGATATCAAAACATCTCTTAGGAAGACACAAAAACCATTAATGACTTTCTTGTGAAAGTACAAGTGCCCCAATGCACATCACATTGTGCTTCTAACTGAAAATTCACAAAAAGGAAAACTTAATATTCTGCAACAAATGCATAACTGCAAGCCAGTGTCAAAGCTTGGTTGTGACAAACTGACTGAGGTGTTGAACCAAATAGGTAATGTCTGACCTTGTGATATTGACATATAATAATCTTCCACTGCCGACACTTGTCTGGTTTTCTGATCAAGGAACTTTATTTTGGTGATAAACATAAACCCTTTGTTAAACAAAACTCAGTTTGGCAATCTCCAATCCAGCGGCTAATATTATCCACCACAAACATATGCTGATTAATAAAGGTTCCAGTAGTGGACCTAGCAATTTCAAGACATGAAATATGAGAAATCCCCAAGTCCTTTTATTGTAAACTTTTCATTCAGAGCTCTTTTAACTGAGTTGACTTTTCCATGATAACTTCGTCTACATAAATAAGCAAAGCAATCAAATCTCCTTTGAACTGCCAAAGTAAGCAAGTAGTAATAATTCATGCATTCAACAAATCCAAGAGTTGCTAAGAAAGCCACCAGCTCCAGCTTCCATCGCCAGGAGGATAGCTTAAACCATACAGGGAGTGGCTTAACAATCAAAACTTGAGCTACAGCTTTTGTACTCATTTGGAGGAAGCATATATAACTCCTCATCAAGATACACTTGCAAAAAAGTATTGCGAATGTCCAACTGATAAATTGGCCATTGCCTTGCAGTAGGACAAAGCAAGAAATAATCTGATAGGAACAACTTTGCATCAAGAGAACTATTTGTAATCAAGTCCTATTTGATTGTACCCCTTTGATAGGTGATGCTTTAGAGATTGTATTATTGATATGTGAAAAGAGAGACAACTGAAGCAAGCTCCCCCTCCTGGTGAAATCCAGGCCTGAATATTACTTCACAATTTCCAAAAATCGTGCCCCTCTCTTCCCCCTGTTCAGCTATATTCCCCCCCTTACATATTCTCTCCCCATAACTAACTATAACAAACTCATAACAACTTGCCTACATGGCAGATTCCCCTTTTCCCAACTTGCTCCTATGAACATAAGTTTTAATGGGCTTAGGTTGCTTAGGTAGTATAGGCTGATCAATAGGAGAGGTACTAACACCCTTTGTCAATCTAGCTTATATCTATCCACCTTACCATTTGGCTTGTACTTTACCTCGTATACCCATTGTTGTTCTTGTTCATCCCTTTCATACTATTGCTGCTTGTACCAGCTTCTGTTTTTTTTCCCCTCTCTCCTCATTTTTCACTTGGGAAATTCAGTAAACCACGAGGATACTTTCCCTATTCCATGGTAATCTTGCTATGATATACTTAATGCACAAAACAAAAACAACAGATAGAAACAAGAAATCTTGAAAGCTCCTCAATCGACCCTTAGAGAAGAATTGCACTATATCAGTAATTTTTATGTAGCACATTATAAACGTTCGTTAAGGTCCACATTGACTACGAGATGTTAAAACTATCTAAAAATAACTAACTTGTAACTAAATAATAGGTAACTACTTTAACTGACTAATAATGATGTTCAGCTTAACCAGTAATAGATGAGTCCAATAGAACCAATTCAAATAATTTTGAGGCCAAAGAAAATCTTGTAAGGGCTGCTCAATTTCAAATATTTCCTAGAACATAGATACACACACGTGCACACCCAGTGAAATATATGATGACCACATAATAACTGCTAGCATCTCATATCAACATATATCTTCCATTGTTGTGGAATAACTGAACTTCCACAGACCTTAAATTCTGTCTTCACTTTCATTGCAGCCCGATGATTTCCCAGTGCAATACATGTACGAATTGTATCACTGATGCTGGAATCTACAAAAATTGCCTGCTTTGTAGAGACTTCTAACTCGTGCTGTATTCTGCAAAGAAAAAGATCCCAATAGAAAATCAAACAAAAAAGTTCAAGCATATAAAATAGTAAACCAATTAAAGGATCAGGCAGATAATAGATTGGAGAAAGTAACATAGGCAATAATAGCCACTCTCACAATAAGGCAACTGCTTGTTGCAGAGATCAAGAGAAACTTTGTTGTACAGAGAGCATGACAAAATAAAGCCCAGCTGAGAAAAAACTAGGAAGCAATCAGATTGAGGGGCATAAAAGGCACATATCATCTTGCATAGGATTAGCACAATTCTGTTGTAGAATAAACATAAGTTTAGTTATCAATACGAAGTAAAATACTTTTATTTTACTGTCCTTACTGATTTAAAATTAAGTCTATTAAAGAATAATAAGAATCCTTATTGGAGTTGGATTCAATTTCTATTTAGATATCTTACGTTAGAACTACAAATTTTAGTAGGTCTAAGATTAAGAGAACAAAATCTATATAGATCTTTCAATAATAAAGGAGAGAGGAAATTTTTGGGTTACAGATAAGCGGAAGTGTCAGGCTTTCTCATATAAGAGTGATTTTAGAAAATAAGAACAATTCCTAGACATTAGGTGTGATGCCTAATCATTTATAAAGCCGCTATTTCTATAAGTTGCTATTGTGAAGCTAGTAGTATATCTTTATGTAACTTAGGTATAAGTTTTCTTCTTCGTTGATATTAATAATACCCATCCAAATCAAGTATATTTTTCTTAGTTCTTTTCTTTTTTGCATAAGATAGTGCTTCTGATTCAAGTTTCAACTAGCATGATAGGTGTCCTCTATCCATCCTACACCAGTTTGCTGTCAGAGCTTGGTTCCAGAAATGCCAACACAGCAGAAGGGTTCATAGGGGATTGTTCAAAAACCAGAGGCAATATGAATTGATTTTGCAAATTCTAGGAGAACTGGACAGCCTTGATACTTGTTTTCAAGGTGGTTCAACCACTAATTCCCTGGCGATTCTAACAGCAGGGCTGAAGTTAATGAAGGACAAGGAAATCATGCAAGTTGGAGTGCAAAAAAACAAATTTACCATGTTACAAACCATGGATAACAACTTTAAATCATCTAGGTCAACTATCATCAAGTCGAAGAGGAAATACAGAACAAAATTAAGCTTAGTTATTAATAGAATTGAAACATTTTTATTTTAGTTTGTCCTATTGATTTAGGATTAAAGTCTATTAAAGAATTATGAGAATCATTATTACAATAGGACCCAGTATCTTAAGTTATCGTTCTATTAAAGAATTATGAGAATCATTATTATAAGGACACAATCAATGCATAGGAATGAATGTTTCAGCGCCTAAACTGTAACACCTTATCACTTTATTATACTGGGTCCAATACTTTTAAAATCATCCATTGAGTGATCAATCTCTCTATATTGCATCAGTTCAGTACCTCCTTTAGTTAAATTTCATAGGAACTCAGACAAGGCTATAATGGTTCTACTATTGCTAACATGTCTTGAGACATAGTAATAACCTGGACTTTTTATCGTTAATAAAAGGACATATAATGTCACCTAATCACTAAGTCCCTATCCCATAAATCCCCAAATCTGTTTTGCTCTCTACACTTCTTTCCCTTCCCTCAGAACTCACTGCCACCTCCCTCTTCTCTTCACCTCTATAGTAGTACTTCGCACCCACTGCAGTTCTTTAATCAATTTTTAGATTTAATGCATGTGTAGTGTGGCTAATGAGAAAACCCTAGGAAAAGAAAAGAAGAATTTTATTTTTAGAGATTCATGGATTTATCAGCTTTAGGGATTTAACAATAGGAACTTTCAGGTTTGAGCAATTTTAGGAATTAAGAAGTTTTAAGGTTTCAATTGGTGGTTTTACAGCATGATAAAAATGGCATATCATGCACGTGTTTTATACACCTCAACATTAATAGTAAAGTTAGTGTCTAATAAGGAGACACTTGTTTAGTTAAATCAATGAAATTTAGGCACTCAATTTATGAAAATAAATGAGTTGAGACACTCAATAATGAAGATTTTAGTTGAGACAATTAGATATTGAGGGAAAGTTTGGCACTGACATGTATGATATCCTTTCAATTATCAATGAGAGGGGAAATTTTCAAGTTATAAATTTATAGAAGTGTGAACCTTTCTCATTTAAGAGTGATTCTTTGATTCTGAGAGGGATTCCTAAACACTAGGTATGGTGCCTATTTGTGGGAAAATGTAATTTGTATAATTATCTCCAAAATTTGTGGGGATTATGTCCAAAAAATTTGGTACTAATTATGTCCACAAAATTAGGATAGAGTATCCTATAAATCATGAGATCTTAGCAAATATGTATAAATTTATTTCCTATATTGTGCTAGGATTAGTGTTTATAAAGCTAATGCATGTCTATTAGTTAGAAATGAATGAAATTTCTCCTTAAAATTCTGTCATTTCTATATGGCATCAAAGCTGGGATGGAGAAGTCCAATGAATAGAGATCCATGGATTTGGGTCAAATGAATGGGTTGTAGATTTTGAGGGGTCTTGGGAGAAGTTAGACAGGATCTAAATAAGCCCATATACAACTAGAACATCATATCTCAACCCAAAACCTTAAAATTAATGGATTATGAGTCCTATTCTTGTATATAACTCACTTCATCCTTATATCTCTTCCGATGTAGAATTACTCCATTTTCCCACACTATTTTTTATAAACCCTAAATGTGATTTTCAGGAGTTGCTAGTTGAAGCTAGTAATTCTTTTGTGTCACCCAACTTTAAACTTTTGGCATAAGATAAGAGTTTACTTTCAATTAGCTTGTAGTTGTCTTCTATTTGTCCTAAATCAATTTAACTTGTAAAATAAACAAAAAAGAGAAAAGGATTGCACTGGCATCTATTGTACAATAAGCAATTAGTTGATAAACTAAAAAGATACAACTATCGACTCCATGCTCAGTTGGTCTGTTACAATGTACATAGCCTAAAAATGTGCATATGTTTTCATTCAAGTAAATCATGAAGGAATAATACATTTCTGCTCAAGATAACATCCAATTAGCATTGAGACATTAACCAACAAAGTGGCAACCTTAGAAGAAAACAACAAGCTAGACAGAAAATCCTAAAATCAAAGGAGAGGGAAAATGAAGAATGATTTCTTATATATTTGACTCATCAGTGTCTTCCACATATGTTAGCACTCCTGATATCTTTTTAAGAGATTACATCTAGCAATGGCATTTGCGCCTGGCCCAGCCCGAAGAGTTGACTGGGCTTCAAGCCGGGCTCTAGGTTTTTTAAAAACTTTTGGGTTTTGAGACAAGATCGCACTCAGGCTGCCGCCCAAAGCCCAAATATATCAAGTGGAAACAACTTTAGCTTGAGTGAAACATCATTTTCAAAATTCAAAATTTAAAAAAAATAATCGGACTTGGTTTGGGCCTATCTTCAGGTCGGTCTCAGGCCCCCGACCCCCAGCCAAGCCTAATTACAGCTTCAAAATGTGAAGATCACATAACATGCAACTTCTAATACCTAAAGGTTAAGGTCCTAATTCATGAAATATCCAATATCCTGCTCTTTGACACTAAATAATGACTATTCTATATCTTAGTTGCATTAATCCAAAACTGTCAAAGTGCATTCAAATACTCTATGAAGCAAGACAACTCTCAATAGCAGAGCACAGCAATAATAGTTGCATGACTGGTTTAATCCTAATGTTCTGACAGGAGGTACCAAAATGGTTGGCGTCGCTTACCTCAATAGTTTTGCATGCTCTTCAGCAGCTTTTGACTCAAAGGCATGTTCCTTGGTTTCTGCAAAAAGATTTTGGGCTTTTTCAATGAGCTTTATACGTGGACCATGAAGTGGAGATCCTTTACTTGCCATGGGATTTTTCCCAAGTTCCCATGATTCTTTCCATAAAAGAAAAGCAACCCCCTGTGAAAATTCCACAACATAGCCAGAAAAACAAAGAAAATAATAAAAGAGAGGTGTCAGATATTGCCCCCAAGTTTAGTTAAATAAAACAGAATCACCGTTGTTATTTAAGGCTGTTCAATTAAATCCTGAAAATGAAAGCAGCACATGGCAAGTATAAATAAATACGCAGTGATAGCACCTTTCTGGTTTGGAGGTTTGGTTTATAACTCGATCCTTATTTATTTTTACAATACAATAATAAGGTGTTTGAATAGTAGTTCTCATTGAAATCAGTTGAGTTGAATATTGTATCTAAAGCACCTTTCTGTTAAGCAATTGACCCACTATACTCTAAAAAAATTCTTACAACCACTTCCGTGAAAAATTGTCCATGTATAGAATTGAAAATTCTCATTTACAACACAATAACTAGTGAAGCCTTGTATGTGCACAATAACTGAAGCTGAACCATGAACACATTGTACAATTATGGATTAACTTAGAAAGAATTCTACATCAAGTATTCTGAAATGTAGAAGCTCCAAATCAGGAGCTTTAGATAATGAAGGTCACACAGGAGAGAATAAATTTTACCATTCAACTATATCCACTTTTTTTTTGGGTTAAGTAATGTCTGGATCATAGTTATTACATCAGCACAAGGCCCCAAGCATCAAATAGTGTGCCCTAGCTAGAGCATAATTTGGATATAATGGGAAAGTACCCATTCTTCACCAAGTGATGTTTGTAGGATATTATAAAGTACATACTTAAGCAACTTCCACATCAGAAAATGTCCCCATGTTTTAATCAATAAAGCAACAGACAAAATTCAACAAATTCATCCCTGTCCATTTCAAGGGTGCCAACAAAAAACTTTAAAATGGAATAGGAGACATAATTCACCAGACTGAAACATTCAAACCTACTTGAAGTTGCCCATTCGATAGGAAGAAATCCTTCAAGAATTCATGTTTATAGCATCTGAGAGGAGAAATGAAAGATGTTATGGGACCAAGTGAAAAGAAAATTACAGAAAAGTGCATGAAGGCATATAAAGGCCAGTCACATTGCATGGAGCATCACATAACATTGAATACTAACAGAATAATTGCAAGACGGTGGGAAGAATCCAAAAGTCAAATAACTAGCTACAACCACAAATAGTATGCATGCAAACTGCCACAAATACACACCAATAGCATGGGCACACGGAAAGTTGGAATAGATTTTAATGTAAACAGTACAACATACTTAAACAATAACAGGATAGAAATATTTGAAATAATGGCATGTACCGTGCATAATTTATAAACAAGTCTCGTGCCAGTGGTTTGGCTTGTATTGTTGCAAAAAACTCTAAAGCCGGTCTCTGCATCAACAGGAAAATATATTGAGAAAGGCAAAAAATTGTAAGTATCATGAAGTATGAAGGTCACCAAATAAGTACCTTTTGCCAGATGTGAAACAGAACAAGGTAAACAAGGTCTGTATCACCACTTTCAGTAGCCTTCATCAGCGCAACATCTTCCTCCCCAATGCTTAGCAGGAGGGGAATCTAAGTGAAAGAATAACATTCAATTTTTACGATAACGTTATCAGGAGGGGTACAAATTCACTTCATAAAATGTTCACATACTCCAAGAGCTTAAAAGCTGCTTGTTCAATGATCACAATGTACAAACTTCTAGAATATATCTAAAAACAAAATGTAAGTATTGCAAGACTATGCAAACATCACAAACATGTCAGATAACAACACAAAGGCAGGTAAGGACATTTATTTGCAGTTCATCACAATAATGGTTACATAACATTTTAATAATACAAGAAGATTTGCAGACTATGTTCTTTTATTCAGAGGAAGCAAAATGGATTTTAGATATAAAATGTACAAAATCATTTCCAAACACTGTTTTAACAGGGGTGTGTATATTCCCCTCCACAATGCCTTAGTTGGATCTACTGACCAAAACACAGGTATAAAAGATCTACCCACCTGCTTGGAGGAGCGTGGTTCATGTTCAACAAGCATAGCAGCCAACTTCCGACGGCCAGATTTATCTGCATGAGCAGCAACTGCCGCATAAGATATACCCTTGCATAACCTCAGCTGCAACTCGAAGAATGTCGTCTTAGATACCAATTTACCCACACAAAAAAAGGAAAAGGAAAGAGAATTGAGAAAAGTCTAATTCAGCTATCAAAATGTGTACAAACCTTATCAAGCAAGATTTCAAGAAGAGTTGCATCAGGAATTGCCAATGAAGCTGTTATCTTTGCACACGCCCAATGCATTATCACGACCTCCTGCGAAAGGCAAATTCACATAATGATGTAAGTTGACAATTAGCTATGTTTCTGGGTAGAATAGTCGGAAATATATCGACTAAAATCACAGAACAATAGAGAGCACCAGTCAAAGCTTAATATGGTATCACAGTTCAAACATTATTGGTAGTTAACAAATGTCTATATTCGTGACAAAGAAACACAGAGAATAACTGATTAATCTCAATCTTTAAGCAGAGATTGAAGAACAAAACAGTCCTCATTTAGGCATATGAACTGAGAAAGGACATGGTAATCTCCATGGTTACTGTAACATCCACAATTTCATAAACATATAAACTATCGTATTTCTGATAATACATTGTCGTGGCCTTGTGCAAAATGGAATAGAATGTTAAAAACATACTCTTCCACTAGGGTTCAAATCCTAGTGGAGATCTCTTATACTTTCCAGCAAACCAAAGAAACAAATAAGAAAAATTCAAAATAGTAGATAAAATATAACCTAATATACAGTAAATGAAAATGAGATTTCATGTTAGACAAAGGCTCATTTGGCTAATTTCTTGCAAAAGTTGTGCAATATCACTAGCATTCATATAGGTGGATCTATCCATGTCAAAGGTTTAACAGGTACTTTAAAACTTCATAGGTTAGTGCATTAGCCTATGCTACCAAAAGATACTACAGAAAGGCCATACGGATCAAAGCATCGAACAATCCGTCCATGGCCATGCAGCAACCTCCCCCAATTGGAATTTAATAGTGGACTACCTAGATGTGTACAGAAAAATGATAAACTTTTGTAAACCGCTATTTCTGCAATCAGTAAACTGTAGATGCCTGTCGAAGGTAGAACCAAGATGCATTAAAAAATTAAATCACTTCACTTAATTTTGTGATCAGCAATGTGAATCATAAGTCAATTTACCCTGCCACCAATTGAAGTGCAATGAGATAGCCAGAAATTTTGGGACAAAAGTGATTTGTCATTTGATGCAAGTGATTGTCTCCATAAAAATATAGATAAAATTTTCATCTGACAGCTTCAACAAATGTTCAGCCCCATCATTAGTTAAACAGTAAGCTTCATTTCCTACATCATCTAATTCCATATCAAGCCAAAATTTAATCCTAAGATATCATTTGCGAAAGAGGAGAAGAATTACACTATTCATGGTGCAAAAGTTGGAGACTTAGACTTACTTGATTCATTCCATAGTACTCGGAAATCCGCAGTGCAAGAAGGTGTCTTTGAGCATTAATTAGACGAGCAATCAGAACAGGTGCTGTAAGGGACTGAATTCAAGAAATTATACAGTGTAATTTCAAGAAAATGCATGTAATATACCATTAAATGCAATTGGATAAGAGGTGCTTAAAACCTTATACTGCTGAATACTAAGTGGGATGCCAATCTCAGGGTCACGAACAGCATTTAAGACCCGCAAAGTTTTACACATTTCCTGAATGCGGTCACGTTGAAAATTGCTGCCAAAGCCAACTGGATATCAATACCGAGAACAGGAATCAGAAAATGAAATTAAAATTTTTCATTTTTTATGACTACAGATAGTAGAAATAACAGCTGCTATGTTTGAATTGGCAAAACAACTAATATAGATTATAGAAATAACAGCTACTAAGTTCAAATTGGTAAAACCACTGATAGTTAACTTAGAAAAGTAAAAAAATATGATATTGACAATATGAAGAGGAAAAAAAGTTTTACAAATCTCTTTATCAACAACCAAGTTTTGTAGAAAAATATGCCACGAAATTCACCACAGATATTTACTTACATATCAACCAAATAACATTATGATACAACAACCTCATCAAAGTTCTACAGAAAACTAGTAAACTATAATAGTGGCCAATATTAATGTGCAAGGAAATCAATGTCACCTGCAAAATGCCTGGCCATAGCTTGCAGCTCTCAAGAGTGCCCGCTGACGAGAAACATCAAATTCATGACCAGCAGCATCAATACATGCTTCAACAGCCTCAAGCAAGGATGCTCGTATCAATCTCAGATTTTCATCTGCCTGGTAAAACCATAGCGAGTGAGGATTGAAGAATGAGGATTCACGGCAACTTGTTGCTACAAGGCTTATTAGGACGCATATTTGACAGACGCAAAGAAAAAGACATTAAAAGTTCTAGTGATGGAATTTTGTTCAGGCACCCATTACTAACAAATCTATTATTAGTGAAACAGATATGATTAGGAACAGAGATATTTTATAATAAAAATCATAACTCATATTCAGATTAAGAAAATGCGGAATGAAGATATGCATATACATCAAAAGAATAAGAATATGCATTCATCTCTATTTTGAAAACAAGAATTTCTTACCTTAGCACTTCGCCTGTCAAAATGATCCAAGGCATCAAAAAGCAAAGACGCGGGAGATGTGCTTCCTATCTTGAAGATAGATACAGTTGAATCAGGAACTCGTTGCAGAAACTCCATATTTGTGTTGGACAATATTCTCACCCCATCACACTCAGGGATAAGAATAAGTGGTGCATCATATACGTAGCTTATGGAATCTTTAGATGGGCCCACCATCAGCAATAAGTCATCCCAATAAAGTAGCACACTGTCCAAGCCACACCACGCCATCTGCTCTGGAGGAAGGGCTGACTGCATACATTAAACAGATGGATGAAAAGAGAAATGAAATTCAACTACTTATTACATGTAAACAAATCGAACAAAAGATGATCACATCTTTGAATTGGAAATGCGTCATTAATTTCAAACAGTCTTATTATACCTTACAAGCATATTTAAGGAAAAGAAAGACAAGAGCTTTACATTAGTTTAGAAGTACCGCATAAACTCACCTCACACTGATACTCAAAGAGGATCTTAAACTCAATATTCATAAGCACAAGCCTTCCATCATGCATAAAGCACGCCAAAAACCTCCCATCTCGCGAAACAGTAATCTTTTGCACGGGACCCCCCATAATACCACCATCCACTTGCCTGACCTCATCCTCATCAACAACTTCAATCCCATCACCCACACCCAATAACACCTCCACGTTCCCTGACACTGTAAACTGCGGTTCAATTACCACCATACAATGCGGCAGCTCTTCAATTCCGAGCCCGGGATCCGGCAGCTTGATCGGCTTGACTTCCTTGAAATCTGGCACACAGAACAACTTTCCTGCCTCCGTCAAGCACACAACACCGTTCCCCCAAAACATACATTCCACCACATTTTGCTCAAAACACTCTTTTCCCATTGATAGATTGGGCTCCATGCACTCTGCGTTGATGTTATAGCGGTAGATAGTGCCGTCTTGGACTATACACATAAGAGTTTGGTCGTCCATCCACGACATGCCGATCAAGCGGCCGCCGGGGTTCTTCCAGACGGTTTCGGCGATGGGCACGCCGGCGGAGTTGTAAATTCTGAGTTTTCGGAGGGCGGATTCGGCATAGAGCTGAACGATCTTGGAATCGTCGCGGATTACAGCGATCGGGCCCCCAAAAGGTGCGCAGGCGATTTTGTTGCGAGTCAAGTCGATGTGCTTCCATTGCATTTGGTAGAGGTCCAGTTTCCGATAATAACGGTCGTAGAGTAGCTGCCACTCCGCCGCGACGGAGACGTTCGCCATTCGAGTGGTGCTGAATTTTGGGCTTTTACGCTCCTTAGAGCTCAGATTTGCGAGTAAAGGAGTAATGTTAAGTGAACGCTCGAAGCAGTACAGGTTTGCACAAAAAATGTATAATTGATTATGTAAATAATAAAATATAAACATCCCTATCATATTATACATTTTAATGGAAGTAATAAGATTCTACTTTATAATATTTTCATTTTTATATCAGTACATTAAGGAGTAATAGGCTAACTGATAAAAATTATTTATGAGATAATTTAGTCATCAATGTTATTATCAATTGAGTTTTATCGACGCATTTTATATTAACTTAAATTTGAAATAAAGTTAATTATAAAAAGATATAAAATAATATACAACATGTGTCATGAAATTAGCGATGAATAAAATAAATAATAAATAAAAGAAAAAGTAAATAATTTGTTTTAAATAGATCAAAATTATTAAGCAGACCAATTCCTTTCAAACTTCACATAAAAAAACACGTGGCACATTCTCAAGCATTTAAAGAATAATAAATGCATATTTATAAGGTAGTTGGAAAATTATTTAATTCTATTTATTTGAAGAACATTTATCGATCATTTACTCAATTACAAAAATATAATCCACCTTAATTTCTTTGCTTGAAAACTTGCTTAAGGATGTCTCTCTCCTTGCTCCTTTTGCCTCCCTTCAAAAATTAGTAAAAATCTCCATTCAAAATGAATTCCAATTGGAAAACCCAAAGAAACCTATTCATGAAATTGATCCCAGTATACTTACATCCATGCATTTCCTAAGTTCTTTGAACCAAAATCTTTCCAAAAATTCAAAAGATTAAACACAAACTTACCTTGAATCTTCACCAACCAATGAGTTTCTTGGCTCTAATGGAAGCTCTCATCCTCCTCTTCCTTTTTCCCTTCTTGAACACTCTCAAAATCTCCCTTTAAAACTAAGAAAAATTGAAACCTAGTTGACCTCCCATCTTTTCTCTTCTTTCTCTCCTTACACGACACTCTCTCTCTCTTTTCTCTTAAATTTCATTTTTGGCTTCTTCAAAATGCATGACAACACGTCTTCTTCCCTTTTATACCCTTAATAAGTGCACAATGTCCATTTTGCCCCTCCTTTAATGCTTT
>JANITX010000008.1:6258821-6269411 GCA_027564395.1 Erythroxylum ulei
TGTATGATATTTGTTGGACTTTTGAAACGGCAATGTATGAAGAGTTGGAATTCTTTTGTGAATGTATTTTTGGACAATATTTATAAGTGTGCTTCCGCAGATTTTTCTCTTTAGTAGGTTCCGACGGGTCACCCCGGGTTCAATCTTGGGGGTCGGGACTCGGGCCCAACGGCCTACGGTTTTCTGTAAGCAATCGCTGGGGTTCCAGAAACGGGGTCCAGCATATTATCTATCAGTCAACTCACTAAAATTCTTAACTGTTATGTTGTTTTTTATCTCGATTATTGTCCTTTTCAGGATTTTGGGATGAAGCAAATTGTTGGTAAAGTGCGTCTGGCAAATGGCCTGTATGCTCTTGATTCGACTTTTGAACCAGTAACTTGATCGATTGCTTGCACAAGCTCATTTGCCCTTTTGCAACTTCATTATTGTTTTGGTCATCCATCTCTCATAGTTTTACAAAAGTTATGTCCTAGTTTTAAACGAGAATCTACCTTAGAGTGTGAAGCTTATCAATTTACTAAACATCATTGAGTATCTTATTCTCCTAGACTAAATAAACGAGTTGAGTCTTCTTTTTACTTGGTGCATACTGATATACGGGGTCCTTATCATATTCCATCCAAATCTAATTTTCGTTATTTTGCAACATTTATTGATGACTATTCTCGGGTTACTTAGCTTTATATTATGAAATCTTGATCAGACTTGTTTACTATATTTTATGCCTTTCATGCTGAAATTAAGACTCAATTCAACAAATCCACTTACATTTTGAGAAGTGATAATGCTAAAGAATATGTTTCCCATGCTTTTCAATCTTACCTCTCTCATCATGATATTATTCATTAGTCATCATGTATTGTTACCCTCAAAAAAAATGGTGTAGCAAAGTGAAATAACCATCACCATCACTTATTAGAAGTTGCCTGGGCACTAATGTTCCATATGTAAGTCCCAAAAGTTTCTAGACCGATGTTGTCTCCATTGTTTGATTCCTAATCAATGGAATGCCTTCTTTTGTTCTTGACGGTGAAATTCCATATTCCCTTCTCTTTCCCTCATATACATTATTTCCTCTTGCAACTCAAATTTTTTGGTGTACTTGCTTTGTTTAAGACATGCGACCTCAGGTCTTGAAACTGGATCCTAAATCTCTTAAGTCTGTCTTTCTGGGATATTCTCGTGCACAAAAAGGATATCCTTGTTACTCTCCTTCTTTGGTTCGTTACTTGGTCTCTGCTAATGTTACCATTTTCAAGAATACACCTTTCTTTGGTTCTCCTGTGCCTTCTTTTTTGCACTTTAGCGATTCAGGGGATGATTTTCTTTTTTACATTGTTAGAGAACAAGTATATTCATTCCTCTAAACCTGTTATTTGTCAGGTTTATTCTTGACGTGTGCAACATTCTATTGAGGCACCTCCCATCAATCAAGACATGGACCCGACCTATTTTGCTTGGTCTCCAGATCCCTCACCACTACCTAATGCTAGCCTTTACCTTCCTATTACTCTTTGTAAAGGTAAACGTACATGGCCTTACCCTGCTTCTTCCTTTGTATCTTACCATGCTATATCTCTCTCCACTAAGTCTTTTCTAGCTTCCTTAGACTTTATTGCTATCCAACATCCCTTGCTAAAGCACTAGCTTATGTTGGTTGGCAAGCTGAAATGAAAGAAAATATGATGGCCTTAAAGTAGAATCATACTTGGGATCTTGTGCCCCTTCCTTCACAGAAATGGGTCATTAGTTGTAAGTAGGTGTTCACTGTTAAAATGAATCCTGATGGTTCTGTTGGTTGATTAAAAGCTCAGTTGGTTGCTAAACGAAATGCTCAGACATATGGGGTGGATTATTCTAAGACTTTTTCTCTAGTTGCAAAACTTTCTTCTGTCAGACTATTTATCTCTTTAGCTGCCACTTATAATTGGGCACTTCACCAACTTAATGTGAAGAATGCATTCTTATATGGGGATTTATGTGAAGAGGTTTACATGGAGCAACCGCCTGGATTTGTTACTCAGGGGGAGTCAGGGAAAGTGTGCAAATTAAGAAAATCTCTGTATGACTTGAAGCAATCTCCCCGTGCCTGGTTTGGGTGATTCAGTACTATAGTGATTGAGTTTGGCTTGTGAAGAAGTGCATATGATCACTCAGTGTTCTTTGCATGATCTAGTTCTAGGTGGATTTTACTGATTGTAATATGTGGATGATATAGTGATCACTGGAAGTGATGAATATGGGATCGCAAGGTTGAAAACATTCCTTAGGACTCGCTTTCAGATAAAGTATTTAGGACCATTGAAATATTTATTAGGAATTGAGGTTTTTCGTAATCATAAAGGGATTTGTCTATCTCAAAGAAAATATTGCTTGGATTTATTAAACAATGCTGGTTTTGTTGAGGCAAAGACATGTGATGGTCATATGATACCAAATGTGAAGTTAAAAGATGAAGATGGAGACTTGCTTAAGAATTTTGAACAGTATAGGAAGATTGTGGGAAAATTCAACTATTATACTATCACTTGTCATGAAATTGCCTTTCTAGTAAGTGTTGTAAGTTATTTCGTGTCATCTACTAGAACTTCACATTAGGATGTTGTTATTCATATTTTGAGGTATCTAAAATGTGCGCTAAGACATGACATTTTATATCAAAATCATGGTCACCGCACTATAGAAGGTTTCACAGAAGCTGACTATGTAGGAGATCTTTCAGACAGGCACTCTACCATAAGTTACTGTGTTTTTATTATATGATATCTTGTTTCTTGGAAGAGTGAGAAACAAAGTGTTATATCTCGATCAAGTGTAGAATCTGAATATAGGGCTATGGCACATACTACCTGTAAAATTATATGGCTACGTCATTTACTTAGTGAGATTGGTTTTGTTCAGTCTAAACCGATGAACTTATGGTGTGACAACAAAGCAGCTATCTATATTGCAAACAATCCTATATTTCATGAGAGAACCAAGCATATAGAAGTCAATTGTCATTTTACTCAGGAAAAGCTAGAAGATTGATCAATCCCAACTTAACATGTCAAAACAGGGGGCCAGTTAACTGATGTGTTCACCAAAACATTACCAAGGAATTAGGTTAATTATATTTGTAACAAGCTAGGCATGATCAATTTCTATGCTCCGACTTGAGGGAGAATATTACAGAATATAGAAGTTGTTATAGCTATTACAAACTGTTAACATAATCATAAGGATTATATAGCTAATTTAAATAACGTATTCAGAGGGATTTTAGCATAATCATAGGGATTAATTTCCTAGTTTAGCCTATGTATTCCTGTATAAATACTTGCATCATTCTAATAGAAGACATCAAAAATCATTCTTCTCGTTCTTCTTAAGTTTGAACAATAAAGCCTAACTAGTTTTCTTAGGAAAAGCAAGTCTCTAAACTTTCTATTAACCTTTTTAATTTTTAATTAATTTGAATTTTGGGCTTCTAAATAAAATTCTAATTCAATTAAAATGAGCCTTTGAGTTTAGGATTGAAATAAAAAGAGTTCTCTTGTAAAACTGAATTTTTACTTTATACTAGGATTTGTTTAATTTTTATTTTACTTATCTATTCATTAAATTTGTTGCAGAAATTAAGCACTCACTCTCTACTATATCCTCAGTGGCCAAATAATTACAAATTATACATAAAAGTAAACGTGTAAATAATAAAGAGAAGAAAACAGTTTTTAGATTGCTTTTAATTCTTGGGCCTTCATATTAGGTTTATTCATAAAATCTAAAGCATAAATTATTTGAAGATCTCTATTTGGCCTTATACTTATTCAATGTAAAGTCCAAATAGGTTTTTAAGTTATATATGCATATAGAAAAAATGTGAATTAAATTAATCTAAGCCTTAAATATAATTAATAATTAATATAATTTAATATATACATATATTTATATGCTTTTATTCCCGTATAAATGGGCCTATACCTAAAATAAACTTCTCCTATACTTTGAACTTGATTTATTGGACTTCTTCCTCCAAAAACTTAAAATTCAAACAAGAAATGACAAAGTACTTAATCGACCCTCTCATTAAAAGCAATAATTTTGAAGTCATGGGCCTTTAATATTATAAAATAATGCAACAAACATAATACATATAACCCAAATGTCTATATTTGACATAATTAGTGTCCAACTAAACATAAACAACAAATAATCAATTAACACATCACAAATATATCATATAGATTTTTTTAATGAAAATAGACATTTATGGAAAACCAAAATTCATGACCTTAATTCACTCATGTTTCTAATGTCTAAACTTATGTAATCTTCATCTAGATCTTAACTTATAAAATCCTAAAAATATGTTCCAATATATAGGAATAAAAGAGTAAAATAGATAAATGGAAATTCTTATAGGGGAAAAAAATTTTGGAAATGAAATAATATCTACATAAAAAAAGATATAACCAAGTGCTAAAAAATGATTATACAAAAATTTGAATATATTCATAAAAAACGTAAATCTAAAATACACAACAATATAAAAAAAAATTCAAAAGAATTTTTGGGAAGCATGAACATTAATTTTTTTTTTGGAAACTCATACGAAGTGATAATTAAGATAGCTACATATACATGATAAACAAAGGTCAAATGAGACCTATAAAATTAATGATCTAAGAATAAATGATTTATCCAAGTCTTTGCAGATGCCTAACAGCTCTACTTTAAAACCTTGCGAGTATTCTCAAGAAATGAAATAAAAGCACAAAAAATCATAAAGAAAAAGAAATACAGCAATGAAAAGAAAAAAAACTCATTCTACGCTAAGCTTTTTCCTTACATATTTGACATGTTTCCCTCTGGTCAAATGCTAATGAATGCACTTAAGATAAAATGAAGAAAATTGTTTAGATCATGGAAAAGGGATGAAGGCTCTTTTGGTTTAGAAATAATAAAGAGACAAAAGGTTTAAAGAGAAATTTTTTGTCTGGATTTTAGAATTCCAAATTTTGAGTGAGTATTCAACTATAATGTAGAAAATGAGTGGCAAAGGAAGGCTTCAATAAATTTATTAAAGGATAGATTCTTTTAAGGTTAAAAGAAGCTAAAATGTCTTGACTTCAAAGATATGGTAAGAGAGCTATAATGCTTTTTCTTTCTTGTTTAGGAAAGAAAGAGACTTATATATGATGAATTGAAGGGCTAAGATGGTTTTTAGAGGCATCAATGACTTAGACTGAAGCTAGTGCAAGATCAAAATATGTCATTTTTATGAATGACATTAATATGATGTCACTTCACTCTTGTGATTGAAAAACAATTTCTGAGACTTTTAGGGGTACATATGGCATCATTGGATTGGTTAAAAGGTGAGGACACATATCATTTTCTCTTTATGTTTGGGAAGAAACACAAATCCATCTCATCTAAAATATTCATTCAAACTCTATGGATTACTAAGATTTCTATTTACTTTAGATCACCTAAAGTCAGTAATTAATGATTGATGGTTGAGATAAAGCATGTTAGACAGTAAAAATTAGATACTTTTAGGGGATTTAAGTTGTTTTTGAATGAACAAAAAGATTAAAGCCTTATGTTTAGAGATTAAGCCAGAAGTAATAATTTGTGCAAGTATAATTGCAACCAATAAGAGCACGAAATATGGGGGTTGTCTAAGAATTATAAATCATCTCTAGAGAAAAACATAAATACTTGTGTTTTAGGTCATTAGATTAGTGGAATTTCTTGCCTGTGTATTTTGCAAGAGACAATTATGTTACATATTTTACTTTAAAATATATTGTACCATGATCCTTAGATTATTTTTTTCTCCTTTAAGTGAAAGGTTTGTATTTTATCATTCTTTTTTTGTTTAACTTCTTAGCTTATGTTGCATTGATATTCCATTTTGGTTCATCCTTTTCTATGTTTTCCTTGATCAATCATTGTTTCTCATCCTTACATCTACCCTTCACTTTAGGTTTCATGTTTATGCATTTTGTTACATTGTCTTTTTACTCCTTCCTTTCCAAAATATGATTTTTTATTTATCAAATTAGTCCTTTTATTTTCTATTTTTGCAGTTCAATCCTCCCTCATTTACAAATTAGTCCTTATGCACCTTATTATTATCTTTTTAATCCAAAATTTTCTCAATTTATATTTTAAACCTAAATTTCAATTCTATTTTCAATTTAATCTAAAATAACTAAAAATTAAAACAAAAGATGCCTTGACAATTAAGCTTTTTTTATAAATTCAAAAATAATTCGATGCAAATTTTAAATACAAGATTAAGATATAAAAGTAAGGCAATTTAAATACAAATAATGAAAATTAATAAGAACATGAACTAACAATCAAAGATTCAATTTTTTAATTAATATTTTTGTTAATTCTACAAACAAGAAAATGTAAATACAAGAAAAAAAAAATAAAAAGTTATACTTAAATGGTATGGCAAGAAACTGGAGAATAATTTGACTCTTCTACCACTCCTAGTTGCTATCATTTATCATAACCAATTAAATATGAATGTTTACATTAATAAGTGCTATAGTAAGAAACAAATTTTGTATGCATACAAATATGTTATTTAATCCTTAAACAGTTATAGGCTACGACCTTCCTATGAAGTTTCAAAACATCTCAATAAGGAGTATGTTTGATCACCTTACAAAGAACAATAATAAGGAAATTTTGAACAACTAAAGATAGGGAATATGTATAGGAATAACATGATTATGAGACATGCTAAATGTGGCCTTCAAGTACATATTTCAAAAGGGTGTAAATAAAAGGCACAACATTTAACTTTCATAACATATCTATTTAACTATAATGTTTTTTTTTTCACCATGTATTTAGTCAATAATAACTAACAAGGATGAGATAGAGGCAACAAAGAAAATTGGCAAAGCTAATAAAGATAATAATTAGGAGAAAAAATCACTCAAAATTGATAAGTAGTTGAAAGTTGTAGTTTACGTTAGGTTTAATAAGAAATAAGAAGAGGGAGAGGCAAAGGTAAATTAAAAGGAAGAGATAGAGGACCACAAACTGAGTAGGTTGCATATATATTGGATATCTCACCTAATTCTCATAAAAGAAATTGTCCAGACTATCAACAGGTGCTAAGGAACTTTCTTTAGAGTGGAACTAAAGATAAATTGAAAATTCTCAAAGTGAGATAGACTGAGCTATGCTTACCTAAAGAATATGGTGGACTAGGTATTCCCTCAACCAAACTCATGATTAAAACTCTTCTTATAGAGAGGCTTTGGAAACTTTGTACAAACGAGGAAACTCAAGTGAAGTAGGTGCAACAGTACTTCTTAGAAGGAACTAGCATATGAGAGGCCATGATAACTCCCAATTCCACCTAGTATTTGAAGCAGATCCTACTTTGCAGGGAAGAGGTTTAGGTCTTCATCAAACACAAGATAAGAGATGGATGTGAACACCACCGTGGTTTGATCATTGGCTCAATAAAAGTCCAATTCATAAGTTAAGGGAAATCCATTATTTGAGAATTATCTTCCTACTAAATACTAAGGTTAGCCTGTAATTAATGACAATACTTATTTATGGCCAACACATATAACTAAGGGAGCTAAGGAATTTATAGAGAGCTTGCATAACTACTATCCTAACACATCTAAATCAAACATAATTCAACGAATTATATATAATAAGATGCTATTTACAACCTCCTTCAATAAGAAGGTACTACTTAAAATTCAAGTTAAACACAGATTGACCAGTCTAGTATGGGATTTGAATCTCATTCCTTCAAACATATTCATTCATTAGCCTGTAATTAAAACAGAAAATAGGTACTAAGGACTCTTCAAATTTTCACGTAGTTGATAGGAAATGTGAGTTATGCAAACTATACTATAAGGACCTAGATCATCTCTTTTTCATTGCAACCTCTCTTCACACTTGTAGAATTTGGTGTTAGATCTCTTTGGCTTGCATTGCAACTATTATAATTGGTCTGATACCATCCACTATTATGCTAAGTTACATTTCAACTCTAAAAGAGACCAAAAGTTATTTAAGGTTATAATTGGGGCACTAGTTTACATTGTTTAGGATGAAAGGAATAGGTGATTATCTGGGGAGGAACAATGCAATATCGATATCATGGCTCAAATGATTGTAACACCTGCATACCCCCCCTTAAAGGATATGCAGATGCCACACAAAATAATCCTAAAACATACTAAGATATTTCAGAAATTCATTGAAAATAAGATAACATACTTCACATTCATACTTTGTTGAGTTATATACAGAACATCATGTACACATTGTACTCATTATATACATGTCTTACATACAAATCCATCCTGTATTATAGTTATTACAAACCATTTATACAAAATACAACATGTCTCAACATATTGAAATACAACTTAAAACCTAAACATAACATTGTCCAAAATCATATCAAGTTCTTTATTGGCCACTGTAGTTGTCCCAGCCTTAAGTCTTCTTATTAGAACCTACACGAAGGCAAAAACACCATGCTAAGAATATAGCTTAGTGGGGAATAACTAAATAGGATACATAATGGTGACTGTTTCTAACAGTCGTCTAACATTCATATGCACTGAATCATGTCATATCATAAGCAATCTTTAATTGTTCATATTAAAGAGCAATTCAAACATTATTTGTCTTAGAACAAAATGTAATTCATTATTATAAAACATTCTTGCATCACAACAAAACATATAAGTATCATAATAGAACATCATTAATTTATAATAGAACATAAAAGTCTCATAACAAGATATATCTGTATCAAAATAGGGCTAAACTTCCATCAAGTCAGAACATAACTTGTATCAGAACTGAACATATATCAAAACACGAAACAAATTAACCTGCTAGTCCTTTTTACAGAAGTGAGTAACAGGACTAGAATAGAAGATACCTATGATTGGTATCTCAGAAATGGAAGAGACTTAAGTCTCTGAAACAGAAGACACTAAAGTGTCTAAGATCAGAAGGCACTAGAGTGTCAAGTATAGAAGACACCGAAGCGTCTAGATATAGAAGACACCTTATTGTCTAGTTACAAAAGCAGTTGCAAACCCTTATAAGCATGCTTATTTACCTACGACTAGGACTTGACAGTTTTAAAAACAAAACATTTCAGATTTTAGAATCACGTGTAAGTGATGTAGTGTATAACATATAACTTCATTCCATTTTGCTCAAATTTAACATATTCATTCACATTTGATCAAACTTAACATGCCTTATAATCATAAACATTTGCAATAATACACCGATAAATACATTAAGTAATTACACATTACATGTATTGACATAAGTTCCCAATTCATAAACATTCACAACTAACACATTACTCTTGTTCTTTAAATCATATTAGCATTCATAAGTAAACTTCATTCCTTTAACAACTTATAAGTTCCAAAATTAGATACTTTGTTATCAAATAACACCTTCCTTAAGTTATTACTTAAATTAATAATCCAAACCTTTTTCAACCTTTAATTAACTAATTCCACATTAAACTATGTTTATTTTACACCTTAATCAAGTCTAATTACAACATTAAAAAGTGCCTTAACCTTATATAGTCTAACAAATGTACAAAACCAACCTTTTTCCCTTCCAAAGCATTTCCCACGACTATGGGAAGGTGCCATATAAATCACACAATCGTAGGATGAGTGAACCGAAGGTTCACTCACCTATGACCTTCATCTTGTTTCCAAATTTAACTCCTTCATACTCCATCCAACACACCTTCACTAAAGTCCATTAATTTCACTTCAATTCTACCTTATTCATGTTTTAATCCCTTATCAAATTCATGTCCAAATTTAATTCAAAAATCGTTCATTAGGCAACTTACAAATCATTATCTTTCATACATCAAAACCAAAACAGAATTTGCCATACAACGATCAATTTTCCAGCACTCATTTATAATCATCATAACACACATTCCATGCCAATTCAATCATCATAGAACTTGTATTAATACATGCTATCAAGTTTAGGATTCCCTTACCTATTTAACTTTAAATTTTAACTTCAAAGAACTAGTTAATCTAGCCTTTCCAAGCAACTCACACACATGTAATATCAAGGTGCAAATCTTAGCATCAAGAAGACAGCATAAAAGATAACATGATCTAGCTTCCTTGATGCAATATCTTGCAAATATGTCAAGTGATGATGATCCAAATTGAAGAAAAATCCAGGAGTTTGAGAGTAAAAGAGAGTTTTGATGGAGAGGAGCAAAGGATAGTGAAAATGTAGCAGAAACATCAAATGGGTTGGAGTGATTCAGCACTTGTTTAGTGTTAGGTGTCATAAATTTGAACGGGCACATGCCCTTCATTGAATTAACCTACATGTCACACATAGAAGTGAGCCACTTGTCCTCCATTTAAGCTACCAAATGTCACCATTCTATTAGGACATTTTGTTGGGACCACTCCCTTGTGAGTCACGTGTTGGACCCCACACCCCACCCGTAGGTGTTTGGGGGTTATACCCTGGCGTGTGTTTGCGGGTTATACCGCGGCATCCAACACAAATCGGTAT
>JANITX010000008.1:6287606-6300821 GCA_027564395.1 Erythroxylum ulei
TCCATTTAATAACTTCTAATTCCATCAATCTAAACAATAAAATCCTCCAACCATTTACATTCTAATTAAACTCTAACAAAAAACAATTAATCAATCAAAACCTCAAAAATAAATTTGAAATCAAGCTTATTCAATATAAAAAAAATTCAGGGGCCAACACATTTATTACTCAACCAATGCTGCCAAATGACATTCAATGTATAGGCTTAGTCGTACTAATTTTCATGTACCAACTTATCTTGCCACTTGATAATTTTCCTAGTCCAAATGTACATTTTAAACATCAATTTTCTAATAGTATCAATTAATTCCAAGTTACTAATCATGGTCCATCTAACCAAGATTCAAGACATATATAATTCACAATCATATTACAATTTCAACACCTATCACGTTTACTTTCATGAACATGTAACATTTCAACTAGGGTATAATTTGGGGCCTTATAATGATAATGTAAAGATAAGAATTATAGCAATTGCTTGAGATATCATAAGCACAATGAGTAATGAAATGATTTTTAATTAGAGATTATAGATGTTCATATAACTATAATAGATGAGATAAAGGTGGTGCTAGATTCTCTTTGCTCTCTTTTGTATATTCATAGTTGTATATTTTAGATGTAAATTGGAAACCCATTGCTCTTTAGGCGTGCAATATTATATGTACTTAACTTCCAAAAAAACAATTAAATTAGGACAAATTCATATGTTATACCCCCCAATTAATAAGACAAAGGTAGGGGAAGGGAAGAGGAAAAAGAAGAAGGGCTTCAAAGCCTATATTTTACAAAGTACATTAAAATGAAACAACTTGTTCTATGGAATATCAGGTACGTAATATGTACTTTAATGTCATTTAATCATTTAGTCACATGTTTTTAGCCTTAGAGGCTTTATATAATTTGACTTGTACTTGCAATTTACATATATAAAAGACACTCAATTAGATATTGACTTATGAAATCAAGTCCATATCTAATTAAGTAAGAGTCAACTTCCAACTTTATAAGTAAATATAATAAAAGGAGAATTTGAAGTATGACATTGATCTTCACCATTTTGGCTACTAATTTAAGGGCATTTTACCTTTTTATTTTGGCATTTAATGGTATTGCTTCTCTTTTTATATGTATTTGGTCACATATGTTATTGTAATATGGAGATATGAGACATATATGTTTTGGACATAAAATATTTTACAGTTAAATTCATTGGACCCCCCAATTTTCAACTTTTGTTAAAATCCCTAGCTACAAACTCCAAAATGACTTTTTTTTGTTACATAAACAAAACAATATAATTTTTGTTATAAGACACTACACAGTTTCATTTTGGAGTTCACAATTAAGATTTTTAACAGAAGTTCACGTAGGGGGACATGTGTCAAGAAATAGGCATGTTGTATATATGCATCAAATTAGTTAACCATGAACATTAAATTGATAAGGAAAAACATATCAATCAACATTTAAGGTTTTTATGAAAATTTAAATAAACACCCAATGTCTCGAAGTTTATAAGTTAATACTCAATCTTGACATCTATTTATGAGAAAATAATTATTTATAAGAAATTTAAAATAGACCTAAAAACATGAAAAGAACAAATATCAAGTAGCAATATCGTCATCATCACATCCAGTCCAAAGTTCCGTAGTGAAACAGGGTCTGGGGAGGTCTGATAGTACGCAACCTTACCCCTACATAGTAGAGAGACTGTTTTCGGTAGACCCACATGCAGATGTGACAAGAAAAGAATGATGCAGGTTAAAGAGTACAAAAATGAAAACTGAATAAAAATTTAAAAATAATTTTTGAATAAAAAAGAATTAAAGCTTTTAAAAAATAATAGCTTAAAAAAATGTCTTCAATAGGAGATGCAAATCTATAAAACAAAGTCTTAAGAGATTTATAGAACAAATATACCTTATATGTTGCAAAGTTCTGCTTATACCTGATGCGGTAAAAAGTTCTGCTCATTATTTATTTGAGTCGTGTGTGTCAATCTTGCGTAGGACCATCCTTGGACTCGAATTGGATAGCTGGCAACTGAAGAAGCACCGCATAGCTTAGCTCACCTTTGTCTCTTCATCCAAGCAATACCAAAATCTTTTCAAGTGCTTTAACGTTAGAGGACCAAGTAATAACATGAGAGTAATGCTTCCATCACCATATTTCCCAACCAAATATTTTATTATGTCATCTGATTCATACATTGCAACTCCAGTATTTGAATCTACCAGTATTTGGATCCACCATGTAAAGACAATCAGCAACATGCAATACAAGGAAACACTTTTAGAACCAACCAGTAGATCTCAACCTTAATGGTAACACTATAAAACCAGATCTGCCACTGACAACAATAGCAACATAAACAAAAGCATAAGCAAACTAGATCTAAAAGATAATAGCGACAAATTGAAACCCTCCAGTTAAATAGCGACAAAACCTAGTATCCCTTACCTCAAGCTCCAACACATCAATCTCTAAACAACTAAAATAGATCTAAATCAAAACCAACATCAACAAAAGTCAACGAAGCTTCTTGGAATGTGTACGCAACAAAGGAAAAGATGGGGTTCATAAGCTTATTCTTTTCTTTTACTTAATGTAAACGAAAATGGAAGTTCTAAGTTTTCAATTCAACCTCTTTATTGTGGTAAACAAATGGAAAACAGACAAACAGAAAAGAGAACATAAAAAGGGCATTAAATCAATCAAAACTTCAAAACAAGGATCTGAACCCTAAAGGGTCCTAAAAATCGAAGCTTTCATGATAAGAATAGCAATAGAAGAAGAAGATCAAGGATTCAAGATACAAGTCTCCATAAACACAACTTAGATGTATAAATCCTTAGAAACGACTATAAACATAAACACACATGACTGAAAACCATAAACCCAAAGGAAAAATCTTTAGGGAAACAGATCTAGTCCAAAACCAAATAAACATATGACCATTAAAAAAAATCTGAATTCAGAACAACATATCCTAAATGATAAGGTGACGAAAGAAAATGCACGTGTACCTTTGGGCGCAAATTGGAATCGTAATCGAATTTCTAATCACGAAAATAGGGAAAAGAAGGAGATCCGCTTCGTAAAAGATGAGGAATCTTACGGCTATTGGTTTGCCAACGATGTTATTGACTGTGGAGGTCGCTTCGGAGAGGATGGTGGAGGTGTCCACGCCCTAAGCACAATACCTGTTATATAAAAGGCACCATCATTATATAATTTTGACATAATTACAACTTGTACAATAATAAACAAGATAGTGTAAGATTACTAAAAGGCTAAAAAAGTAGAACTTAAGAACTTGAGGGTGTCAAGACGAGAAAACTATCTGGTGGTTAGATTACCTATGATGTAACAACAAAGCTCCACTTCTTAATAATTCCCTTTTGTTTCAGCCTAAAGATATGACCCACAATAACATGAAGATTTTGACCCATGATATAAATTTTGCAATAACGATGTTTACTATAAAAGGTTTAAAAACATTAAGGGGTTTGTGGATTTGGGGTTTGAATCCCTATATCCCTAAATTTGGGGTTTAATTTTTTAGTAAGTACAAACTAAGTTGCTAATGTGGTATGTAGGCCCCCAAACTTAAAGAAACATATAAAATCATAGTATCTTGATAGAACCTTGATATAAATTTAAGGTTCCATTAATATGAAGGTTTAAGTAGTATAGTTTGACAAATGTTAGGGTCTTTTTTAAACGTTGTCAAATATTATGGTCTAACTTAAATGTTGATGTAAACTTTTAGAGCTAAAATTTTGTCTTTTTTATTGTATGGATAAGCCTTTATTCTTATTATATATTAACTAATAAATTATGCCTATTGGGGTAGTTACATGAATATATATTAATGGTAATGGTAAATCATCAAAATCTTAAGGGCTTATATGAATTTTTGTTAAGACCTAAAGGGTGGATTCATACCTTTAACCAATTGATAAACAAAAAATGATAATATTCATAAACAATTATAGACATTATTTACATACAACATAATATAGCATTGATTACATGCCTTTCTAAAAGCTTGAAAACTAAGGCCATATTTTGGAGGCTCACTTCCATAATATAAACCTTTCATAAAGTTTCTCTATAGCCAATACAACAAACAATACAATCATACATATCATCTTGTAGCAAATTGCTGATTTTTTAAATAAAATTTTCCTTCATTAATAGTAAGTTTCAACATCTCCTTCAAATATTATAGACCTCCTTTCACTTTGGTAATGTGCTCTTCCACATTACATTGTTCTTGACATATTGTATTCGATTTTCACTCTAATAAATCAATTTCATAACTTGTGTCTTTTATCTCTTCTTAAGCTTCTTATTCTCAACTTAAGGAATAAATTATATATTCATTTCAATAATAATACAAACCTATTATAACAAATGTAAATCTATAATTTACCTCACACTATGAATAATCATAAATACTTTTTATAAGTATTTTCAATTATCTACGAGGTCATCAATAAACTCACAATTCCATATTAACAAAATACGTGTTCACCACTCATTTGCCATCTATTTTGACCTATTCCTATTAATATTAATGAATCCTTAATTTCCATCCTATTTTAAATAACTTAAATTGATAAACAAATTAGATTAACAACATATCGTTAATTGCCAATGATAAGAAAATGCCATAAACAAGATTATAACACCAATAATAAGTAAGACCCCTATTAGTACTATAATGACAATAGTGAGTAAAGTCTCCTAATTAACACTACCAAATCTCAAATTGTGATACACACAACTAATATATTCCAATACAAGATATCCTTTAATCATCAAATAGGAGTCAAAAACTCCATTTTACATTTGACCATTGAAAAGTATCATAAACCTCAATTTCATAATACCTATTTCATATAGCATAACATGAAAAATTGCTTAATCGTAATAAACAATAACCTATTCTTACCTATTTTGAACTCCTAAATATAGAGGGTATGTTTTCCTCAATATGAAGATAATGTGAGTTTTCCCAAATAAAATATTTGTATGATAAATATAAAGTTCAAAATTACATTTATAATCATATAATTATTTTAATAAATAAACTTGTGTACGAGGCTAGACCATGTGCTATTCATAGGAGATAAAGGGCCTTAAAGTAGAAAAAGTAAACATTTAGGGGCTTGTTTAATGAAAATAGAAGCTTTGTTTAATGAAAATAGAAGCTTAAAAAAAGATCAAATGTGTTAAAACCTCAAAGTTTAGGAGAATTAAAGAACTTTGTTTCTAGTTTTTCTAAAATTTATAAGTAGAAGTACTTTATTAGATGAATAATAATATTTATTTCATCACATTCAGTTCGAAATTGTGCAATAAAGTGAGGTCTGAAGAGGTCTGATAATACGTAGCCTTACCCTGCCTTACCCCTATAATAATATTTATTTATTATTAAATATTATATCAATTTCTTTTTTTTTAAATTCTGTTTACTAACAGCTGTTTTCCTTGCGTTACGGTTTGGTTCCTTTTAACAATTGGGCCCGTCCTTTTTAACGACAATCAAACAGTGACCTCTCTCGATGGGCCTTTTCTTTTTAACCAACGCTACCCTTAACACGGCCCATAGAAATATTAATATAATATACCAAAAACAAAAGGGTTCAAAGCGAAGTATTCCAAATCGCTTCAAGGAATCCCTAGGTTTTCTTAAAATTGAAGAACATCGGCTCGGCTGGGTGGAGCAAATTCAGTTCAGATCCCTTCTTTGGATACTTTTGTATTTGGAATTCTACGCTATTCTGTTAGACGTTCTTTCTCTGATTTCTCTTTGTTGTTTTAGGAACTGAATTGGAGATACGATTTGTTGGGTAAATTAAAAATCTCCGATGGAGATACAGACGAGTGGGAAAGCGATAGATTCGCTATTGGAGAAGGTGCTGTGTATGAATATTCTGTCTTCGGACTACTTTAAGGAGCTTTACCGGTTGAAGACGTACCATGAGGTGATTGACGAAATCTACAACCAGGTCGACCACGTTGAGCCTTGGATGACTGGAAATTGTCGCGGTCCTTCTACTGCTTTCTGTCTTCTCTACAAGTTCTTCACCATGAAGCTCACTGTCAAGCAAATGCACGGCCTTTTAAAGCACACCGACTCTCCTTATATTCGAGCAGTAATTTTTCCCTTTTTCTTTCTTTCTTTTTGTCAAAGGAACTCCGTCCGTATCTTTCTAATTTCCCTCATTCTTCTAGCAGATTGGATTCCTGTATTTAAGATATGCTGGTGATCCGAAGACTTTATGGAATTGGTATGAACCATACATTAATGATGATGAGGTATGTTATGATGAGCTTTTCAGAGTGTTGAGCTTGTAAATGTCAACAGCCTCCTATCGAATAACCTTTGTCTGCCAACTACATGCTTTAGTTGTGCGGGATTCTACAGTTATGAAATATCTAGGTTATTAGTGTTTGTTTATCAGTGTAAAGACAAGCTTGATTAATCCTATGGATTCAATTTGATCATTGTGTTTTGAAACTGCTGAAATTGATTTAATTCTACGCTGCCCCGTGAAATGAATTGCGTGCAATGTTCTAGTTGTTGGAATTTTGCTATTCATTTCTATATATCTTTTCAACCTATTTTGAGGTTTGTAGCTCAGTTATATTTTCTTATACATAGGATTTGTGCACACAGAGGGTAGATTTTGTTGAAGAAATGCTTTCCTTTTTATGATTCCAATAGAGAACAATTTCAGTTCTGCACAGACCCTATCTTCCTTGTCTGAGTGTTCATTAGCTAGTCAATATGCAATAGGGCTTGAGGGAGTGCTTTCACACAAATTTCCTTACTTATCCTTTGTATTCCATTACGTTTAAGAGGGAAAACTTGTAATAAAGTTGTAGAATATATAAATATGTTTTCCTCATATGCTGATGAGCTGCATTCTTTACCTCAGCTGGGAATTCAGTGATGTACTGAACAAGAAGCAGGTGGACTGGCTTATGATATTATAACTTGCCATTTAAATGCTTGAAGTATTATTAGATTTTGATGCAATTCAATGGGAAGCTGAAGCCTTGATCATTTATTGATGAACAGCTTTCTGATAGTCCTTTTCTGTCTACTTAGCTTCAAAAGTTTAGCTGTTATTTTTCGGCATTTTCTTTGCACATTTCTAAATTTGGAATACTGATTTCATGACTTCAGGATAATGTGTTTCTGCATAGCTTTTTGAAAATGCAGGACTGTGTCAACCCAATTGGAGTGGTGTCGTGATCCTTAGTGAACCTGACATTGATAGCTGCCTAATTATTGCTATCTCCCTCATTGATCATCGTATTTACCCGTAACCACTGGTCATTCTATAATAATTCCCTGTTTTAGTAATTGTTGTTTGGTCTTGGATAGTCCTTGTCTAAATTAAACTTACCAGAATTAGGTATCCTCTCATACATGTGTGCTTATCATTATTATTTAGACAATGTTGTCTAGTTTTTGTTTCTTTCTTTTGCTTTACCTGACCTATTTATATCAATGCTGTTGCAGGAGTTCTCTGCAGGATCAAGTGGACGAATGACTACAATGGGTGTGTATGTACGTGATTTGCTTCTTGGGCAGGTCAGGTGCAGTAAATTTCTAATTCTTTTGACTTCTTATTGTTTATCTTTGAAGAAAAAGAATCATAGTGTTGCCCTTTTTTTTTCAGTACTATTTTGATACCTTATTCCCTCGCATTCCTGTACCTGTAATGCGGCAAATTGTTTCTAATTTGGAGAAGATGAAGCTCCCCACCAAAATATCTGGTGCCACAGGAGAATCTGTTCGTCATGGATCTGATGATACTGCACGTAGACCCCCATCTGTTAAGGCTGCACTTTCAGTCTCTTTTGGTCAGCGTGCTCCACATCGAGCATCAACAAGAGACTCGTCACCTGTTCGTCGAACACTACCACAACCTTCTTATGATAGGGCTAGTGATGAACCACGAAGATCTCCCAGCAGTCGCCGAAGCCAGAGTCGTGAATATTCTGATAGAGATCATTCAGATAGGGATAGGGACCCAGACCGGGAAAGGGATAGAGATCGTGATAGAGATAAAGATTGGGAACGTAGACGGGGCCAGGTTCGCAATCAAGATCGTGAACGCAACCGGGATTTGGACCGATTGCGAGACAGGGACAGGGACAGGGACAGGGACAGGGAGAGGGAGAGGGAGAGGGAGAGGGAAAGACACCGTAGGCATGATAGTGATAGGAGGTCCAGGCATTCTGAACGAGAAAGCAGAAGAGATTATGAAAGAAGTAGCCGTGATGGGAATAGGCATTACGAAGAAAGGTCTCATAGAAGCCGTAGCCGGAGTAGGAGCAGAAGTCAGAGCTTGCAAGCTGGTGGTACATTTGATCCCCAATCGAGTCCTAGGAATGGTAACAAAGAGAAGGCATCCGCTTCCAGCAATTTGGCAAAACTGAAGGATCTTTACGGTGACATAAATGATCAGAAAGGAGATACTAGCCTGGATAGGGTTAGACGGCGGGATAATAGTGGTGAAGAGGTTATTAGACTTGGTGGTTCTACATGGAAATAGTTCAAAGAGGTTTCTGTAAAAGTCCCCCGTCACGTCAGAAGCATGACTTGATCTCCAGGCATGCATACTTTGTCGATGCATGACATGACACCACTGGACCCTCTTGTTGTCTCAATTTGTAGACGTTGCACCTTTAGTGTTCATTGATGATGTCTCTGTATCAGTCCATGGTAGAAAATGTTCCCATGTTGATCTCAAAGACCTTTTTCGTACCAAATGGGTACTGAATTGTTTTTGATGAATTCTAGATCCTGTTCAGTTATTAACTGGTAAGATGCAAGTGATTAGTTCGTACTATCAAATTTTAATTTGGTTTGCCTGTTATGATCTCAATGCCATGTTCAACTAGGGAAAGGCAACAAACGGAAACCCCTTTACAGGGTATACTCGGTACTAAAGTATATGGAGAAACATCCAGATTCGATAACGTTGACAGACTGATTTCATATCAAATTCACAACATTATGGCCGCCGGTGCATCTGCATTTGTAGGGCTCTCGGAATTCGTAATTTACTGGACGAGGTTGAAGGTGCTTGCTACAAAGCATGGAAGTAGTAGCACCTTCCATAACACGTTGAGTTACGCTGGAACTGTTGTCTTCAAATTCCTTGCACTGTTGAAAAGTAGATGGATTGTTTAACTGAGTCTTTTCTTCTCATTCACTTTGAATTATATTATTTTTTGAAAAATTTAAAATCTTTTATTTTTTATAATAAAAAAACAGGTAGCTGCCGTATAAAGGACACGTGACATACATCTCATTGTGGGGTTTATAGTATCATGGTTGGAGTACCATATTTTCGGTAAAGTGTTTTAATTTTGTGTCACTTAATTTTATTATATGTGAATTTTACATAAAAGTATAAATGAGATTTAATAAAATAAAGTAAGAATTGATTAATCGGAGTAGGAGATTTGATCCTGTTCTATAAAGGAGAATTGATAAGTAAGTGTTCACATCATAATAAGTATATTTGACATTGTAGGTTCTAAGTCGGGATTATTTGATATTTCAATTAAGAAGATCTAATTAAAAATTTATTGATAAAAATAAGATTCAATTGAAAAGATATTCACTCTGGTTTAATACTCAAATTGTTGTCTTCTAACATAGTTTCAAGGTGAAAACCATGCTGACAGAAAAAATAAGTGTCGAACAAACTATAATTATAATTCGACACATCAAAAGAAGTTTTGAGGGGTAGAAGTAAACTAGATGACAATATTTTGCTTCTTGCAATATGTTAAACAATGTATTAGACTTGCAAGTGCTTAGATGATTCTTGCTCTTTTTAAATGATTTTTAGTCATTATAATTTGCTTTGGTCAATTATATTTATAGTGGCTCACTTGTTTTAACTCAACCCTTATATATAAGAGACTAATTGAAAAATTCAGTTTGGTTAAATCTTGTAGACAAAATGCTTACTCTTTATTATGACAAAACATAAGTTAAGATAAAAAAAATTGAGAAATTAGCCGTAATCAAATAAAAATAATAATTTTTATAATTTTTCGATACGAATTTCTCTAATTGAATAATTTGAAAAACATGTGTTATGGATAAAAAATTAAATTGTATTTGGCTTGGATTCTTACAAAAAGAAATTTTGAATTGTAACTTTGAATGTGTTAAGTCTCTAATTGTATTAACAAAATATAGAAAAAGAACTTAAAACAATTTGAGAGGAAAAGACATGACTGCTAAATCCCTTATTTCTTTTTCCTATTCATAAAAAAATCACTAAGATTTTTCCTATTAAAATTAAATTTCTTAATTTTAGATTTTAATTATAAGTTTAATTTAATTTTAATAAAAAGTAAATATTTCATATTTGATTCCTGAAACTTATGAAATTTAACAATTAAGTTCAACATAATTTAAATTAAATTTTCTCTTTTAAACTACTTTTATGTGTGACCTATTAAGCTTTTAATATATTGACAATGAATCAAATAAGTTAAAATTTTTAATTTATATTTATTTCTCCAATTAAATAATTTATAATTACAGATTAAGACTAATGTTTAATAATATGTTATGACCATCTAAATATTATGAATTTCAAAGTAGTTTGACTCAACTTATCTATGCACGTTTATAATGTATAATTTAATCTTTTTTTATTCAATGTTTTAATTGGACATAAAGGATGAAATTAATTTCTACTTTATTTAAATCCAATCATGTTTGTTCTTGCTAATTAGTAATTAACTTATAATTAATATTTGAAAATGCCTTTTCAAATCTTAATTTACTCTAACTAGACAATTCCTTAAATTATTACTAATTAAGAACATTGAAATATTTTTCCTAATTACTTTAGAATGAGAGACCTTTTATTAACTTATCCAATTATCTCTATTTAGTTGATACTAAATCCAAACACTATCGATTAACCTATCTTAAATAGAAAATGCCATAACTAGCATAAAAACATAATAATTTTCAGACGTGATACTTTGATAATCTCAAGTATAAGGATCAATTTTAAAATGATCATAATGAGGAAATTCACAAACACATAAGTAATATTCCATCTGGGATCATTATAAGTGGGCAAGTTTAATGAACTTATTCTCTAATAAGCATATATACATTTGTTTAAATATTTCTGTACTTTCTTCACGTTCATCATAACTCTAATTGCACATTCATTATTTAGGAAATTTACCTTTAATATTAAAGCATCAAATATAATTGACGAAATATAAAAGGACAAAGAGTGCCTTTATTAATAAAATAATAATTTCATATGTTAAATTGCAACCGACTGATTGACTGTAAGGGCTTAAACTAATAACCTCTCATTGATACTAGAGACAATCGACTATATGTCTAACTACTATATTCATCTATATATCGATCATGTCTCTTTTGAGACAATAATTTCGTGAGGAGATCTAAAATATTCTCTTTAGGAACTTGTTTTAACGTAATGTCTTTCCACTCTATTATCTCCTTAATCAAGTGAATCTTTTTAATTACACTATTAGACTATTAATGAAACCTTGGTTCTTTTGCTTGTGCAATAGCGACATTGTTGTCATGGATATAACACTATTAGCTTAACAATACTAAGAACCACTCCAAGTTTGGTGATGAACTTCTGAATCTAAAATGCTTCTTTTACTACCTCTAACATAGAAGTACACTTTGCTTAAGTTATAAAACCTATGATAGTTGGTTATTTAAAACTTTTTCATCTTACCACACCACCATTCAAAGTAAATATATACACTGATTGTGATTTACTATCAATAGAATAAGAATAACAACTAGGATTTGAATACACCTAAGTTCTTAGTTTAGGTCATCTATAGACCAATAAAACATATTTAGTTCTTATTAAGTACTTTGAAATATTTTTCATGGCTATCTAATTACCATCACTAGGATTATTGATCGGGGTTTGATGTGTGTAAGTTTTAATAATACCCTCGATAATCCGCTAGTGCACGATTTACCTAAGGTGTCGATCCCACGAGGAAAGATAATCTAATCTTAAAATTTAAGGTCAGAATAAATTGCAGAAATTCAAAATATAACGAAACTAAAATGAGAATTGAATTCAATCAATCAAATTAAGAATTGAACATGACAATATTAATTATTCAATATTTGCAACACACACCTAAGAATCAACCTAAGGCAATTACCAAACGAGAGAAAGGAAATTTTACCTATCTTTAACGCTAACCTAACTGATTATGAATTACCAGATTATTGGTTCTAGATGATCATAGGGTTAATTACTGTCTTTCAAGTTATAACCATTAACCCTAAATCATATACCCTAATTAGATTATGGAAGTTGCAATTTCTCAATTAATAACATATCCAAAACCTTAATTAGTTCTTAAATTGTTTAATAAACTATCGGAATCCTATGCAAAAATCTCTCTTCGCACAATTTACCGATTTGATTTAATTGTTGTTCTATTAAATCACCTAACTCTTGTTAGCCCAATTTAATTATTTTTCATTCGATTCACCCTCTTAATTTATTATCGAATTATGCAATCGCAAAATTAAATAACAATAAATCCAATAAAATATAAACAATCATATTTCATTAATTCAAAGATAAAACTTTGAATGTGAGTTTAGAAAATCTTCAATATTCTAAAATACTATCATCAACTATTATTCCAATTCTATACAATAATGAAACTAAAAATAAATAGGAAATACGATCTGAATGGATGATGGGAGGTAGCAACGTCACGAAACTCTTGATCCGGGAAGTACGTCAAATCAAGTTCTTCTCCTCTTCTCTCTTCCTTCTTCTTTTTCTCTATGTCTCGATGAATTCTCTCTAGAGTTTCTCAAAAGTGGCTGATACAAAAGCTTTCTTTGCCTCTTTGTCTTGTTCTTTAAATATCTTTTGTGTTTTGAGCAATCCTAGGATTTTTTGGGATCCAAAAGGTTAAAAAATCCCTCGAAATTTAACATTTTTTAGTGTCTGTACGTCTGCCCGACGCAGGCCATGATCATAGGCCACATCCGAGCCTTCTGTCACGATCATGGTATGCAGGCTACAGTCGTGTGTAATAGTCGGTTTCCAAAACTACTGAGAGTTAGAGTGTTAGATTACTTAGTCACATGAATTACATAATAT
>JANITX010000008.1:6334948-6349817 GCA_027564395.1 Erythroxylum ulei
GGGAAACGAGAAGTCAATTGACTTAGACTTTCCTGTCAATCGCCCTGTGACCCGATCCTTTACTAATAGATACAACATATTCCTTAGGATTGGGAATGGAGAAAGCATGACTTTTTGGTATGATAATTGGCATTGTAAAGGTCCCCCATATCAGGTGGAAGAGGTACAACCCTTGAAATTGGTGGTGAATCCAGAAACTAAAGTGAGTGTATTAATTAGTAACAATCAATGGATATGGCCATTCCATAATAATAGAAGTGTCAATCTCATAATGGAAGAATTGCCTAGATGCCAAGGGGGAGAACAAGATGAAATTCAGTGGCTAGCAGCTAAATCAAAGAAGTTCAACACCAAAACATGCAAAACACTTTTGCAGATTTTGTAGAACAGAAGGCAGGAGTGGACAGAGTTAGTATGGGACAGTGATATCCATCCAGCTCATTCATTTATCTTATGGATGGGAATCAATGGGGGGTTGCTTACGAGGGACAGGATCAAGTTCTCCATTAACGCATTGCAATGTGAGTTATGTAATACGAAAATGAAAATTCTGGAGCATCTTATGATTACATGCAATTATCCCAGGCAAGTCTAGAACTAGATGCAGATTATTCTCAACATGGACAGACCAGTGGATTCTTGGAGTGAAACTATTGCTTGGTTGGGAAAACTTAGAGTACATAATGCAGCTGATCTCAAAGCAATTAAGTTAAGTTGGGAACTTTGGTGTACTACATTTGGAAGGAGCGTAATTGCAGAATTTTTAAACAACAAAGTCGAAGCATTGAAATGGTTTTTCAGGACATTTTCCTCCATTGCAGATTGACCATGTTAGCAAAAGGAATAGCAGTAAATCTGTCAAGTACTATGCAAAGATGACGGGGATTGGAATAATATGGGTTTATGTGGCCTCATAAGTACCCCTTAGACCTCAAGATGTAGATAATTACTAGGAACCACAACTCTTTGTAATCTAGACCTTTTGGATTATCCTCGACCTTTTGTACTATAGATTGTAAATATATTTAATCAATGAAATCTTTAATTTTCGGGAAAAAAATTAGTTGATTATTTCCATAATATCAACAAATATCATCTCTCTCTCTCTCTGTGCCACATCTTTTTCTCATCAAGATGTCCATATGGCTATTTAGAAATGAAATATGATCTAAAATGTGTCAGTTTTTCAAGAAACTCATTCGACATGATGCTTCATATCACTAGCTCAATGAAATAAATTTATACCATTTATTGTCCTTAGAAGTATAATGATTTTGTATATCATAACACTTAATTTAACAATTGAGGGAAGCTTCAACAAATTTCACGAAAAAGACACCCCCAAAGGAAATATCAATCTAATTTATCTAAAATAGCAATGCTGACAAAGAGAAGCAAGTGGAAAATATAAGAATTAGCACGCACCCATTGAACGGATTTTGAAAGGAATGACATGGTTGATGTGTCTGTTGTCATTTGACGCTCCAATCCAGGATACTGAACCTACAGGGAATAAAGAAACCTAACATAATTGAGCAATTATTCCATAGTCAGAATCAAGCTTATTGGATTAGAAAATTTAAAGAAATGTAAAAGAACTTGGTACAAAACTGACAAAAAAAAAAGAGAGAAAGGCATGATTCCATAGCCCCCTGCTATATGCCTATATCAAGAAGCCAAACCAATGAAACAAAAGTATGGAACGAAAGCAGACAAGGGTATCTGAAGCTTGTACATACACATCTCTATGCAACCCTCCCATCCTAACTTCTCCCTCCCTCCTAGGTCTCATAATTCAAATAGGACCTCTATTAGGAACAGTAAGATTACCTTCAGGCCTTAAAAGCACCACATTTATTATTCCCATTAGGAAATTATATTGTTTTCATATAGTTAAAGCTTTAACCATCAAAAGAAAGTGGAGAGCAAGGTAAAATGAAGATGCTAAATTGAGGTTTGGGTTTATGCCAGTAGCAAAAGAGTAGAGAACCTATCTCACAACAATAACAATCTACCATGTTAGCTAAGGCAGACATTTTAGCAAATTGAAGTTATGTTACTGACCAAATTGTTTCTACAGTAATTTACTGTATTCAGAAAGATAAGATGTGCTAATCAAGCCTTAGTTCAACAGTAAGATAATAATGGAGTAACTTGGAACCAATTGGTTCAAAATGAGCGTATCTCAAAAAGTTAAGCCAACATTTGCATTCGATTGGACCACAAAATAATGTAGTTGTCTTGTACATTAAAAAGCTAGATTTTAAACAGTATTCTATAGATGAAACATCTATTATTCATCAACCATCCCCTTAAAGTTGAAGCTTCTCGACATCAAAATTATCATTCATCATCTCCCTTCACAAGCTAGGGAAAAATAGTGCTCTAGACTAAGTCTAAACAAAGTCAAGTCCCACTTAAACATAAAGAAAAAAAGAAATAGTTAGGGATAATTCTAAAAAGTAAGAAATAAAGAGATAAGAACTAGCAAGTGAGTCTTTCAGTTAGAAAGAAAAATAGTAAGATTCAACTAAGTATTGACATAAGACATACTACCCACGCTCAATTACGGGTCAAAAATGAACCTAGTGTGAATAGCTTAGTAACAGAGGACTATTTAGCTCAATATGGACATGTCGACCTTTTATAGGTATCATCTACATACACTACCATGATTGCATTCTTTTCTTCAGGAGAGAATTTGATAAACATGGTTTGATCTATTTGGCATTCATTGAATCTGCATCTTTTTACAACTCAAGTTAATTTTTCAAACCATGCTTGAGGTGATTGTTTGAGCCCATACAGTGATTTCCTTAGCCTGCATACTTTTCCAAAACCTTTAAGTGTGTCAAGACTAGGAGGAACCTCTATGTATACTTCTTCTAGGTCGCCATTTAAGAATGCATTCTTTATGTCTAATTGATGCAATGGACATTCTAGATTTGTTGCAAGGGAGAAAAGAACACGGATAGAGTTCAGTTTTGCAATAGGAGCAAAGGTATCCTCATAATCAAGACCATAGGATTGTGTAAAACCCTTGGTAACTAGTATGGCTTTAAATCGATTTACGCTTCATCTTTGTTATACTTGACTACAAACATCCACTTGCAACCAACTACTTTCCTTCCAACAAGTAGTTCTATGTAGTCCTAAGTTTGGTTCTTCTTTAGATCATTTATTTCCTCCATAACTACTTCCTTCCATCCAGGTTTGTATTTCACTCAAAGTAATAGTAGATGCCCTATAGTTAGGAGAAATTTTGTCATAAGACGCAAAGTTTCCAATCGAATATAAGTACATGCTCGTTTTTCTTTCCTTAGAGCAATTGGCAGGTCCAAATCATTTCCACAATCTGATGTGGCAAAATCATTACCTGTGTGGTGCTAAAGGCTTGGTTGTCTTTTTGACAATGTTGTGGATGAGTGTGATGCTCGGTCTCCTTCTTTTCTTTCTGCCTTCTGGAATAGACAATTAGCATTTTCTCTTTCGTATTCTTTTGGACATCAGGAACATAAGGACTAGAGCTGCGTATATCAGGGACTATGATTAAACTTGGAGCAAGACTGGGTACACTTGGAGCAACTAGATTGGGCATACTAGGATCCATAAACCAAATTTGATATTTCTATAGAGCTCTCCCCTTTAATATCAGATTCAGAGTAGAATGGTTGCGATTCAAATAATGTAACGTCCATAGTGTTGTAAAATCTTTTTGTGACTGGAAAATAACAGTTATACTCACTTTGATTTTCATGAATATCCTTGGAAAATACACTTAATGGATCGAGGATCAAGTTTGCTACAATTTTGGTGATGAATATGCACAAAGGATGTACAACCAAAAATTTTTAGAGCTAAATTGGTCATGAATTCAATGTGGGGATAGGTGGTGATGAGAGGCTAAAATGGAGTTTGAAAGTTTAGAATATGAGATGGTATTCGATTAATTAAATATGTAGTAGTCATAACTGCTTCCCCCTAAAAAAATTTTGGAACATGAGTTGCCAACATTAGTGAATGTGTAACTTCTAATAGGTGTCTGTTTTTTTTTTTTTTTTCTGCTACACCATTTTGTTATGGAGTATCAACACAAGAACTGAGATGAATAATACCATCTTCACTAAGATATTTCCCAAGGATACAGTGAAAGAATTCTCTTGCATTATCAATTTTGAGAATTTGGACTTCGATTTGAAATTGTGAAAGATCTTAAATATTTGTCCCACCTCTAACTTTTCGTTCATTAAGTATGGTCATCAACGTATGTCACAAACCACCTATGCCCTGAAAGGATCTTTACCTTGGATGGTCCGCAAATATCACTATCGATCAAATAAAAAGGATGGGATTTCTTCTATGGATTAATAGGAAAAGAGCTTCTAACATGCTTAGATAATTTACATACTTCACATTGAAATAAAGAGGGATTTTTATTGATCAGATGTGGAAGGAGGTTTTTCAAATACATAAAACTAGGACGACCTAACCTATAATCCCATAGCATAGCACTTTCTTTATTCTAAGTTGAGATAGCACACAAGGTTTACTAATAGAGAGTAGATTGTAGTTCAAGTTAGGCACAAATGGAAGTGATTTTAGTTTGATTTCTTCTGATACAGTGACTAAACCTATGCCAATTACTTCTAAATAGGTATCATCGGCAATTCTAACAGTGGTTCCCATTGTGGCTAGTTTTAGATCACTGAATGTTGTAATATCTCCCATCATATGGTCGGAGGCTTCCGAATCAACAATCCATTGCTTAGAGTTTTTCTTTGCACTTAGGGCAGTGTATTAGTTACCTCTTTGTGCAATAGTTGTTGCACCGCTTTCATTAGGATCGTGTACACTCTGCATTGAGCTTTGTATCATTTTCTGCAAAGCTTCTATTTGTTCCTGGTTGAATGGACGGGTTTCCTCAGATTTTTGAGTTTCTACTGCTGCAATATTCCCATGGCTTGCTTGAAATGACTGAGAGGAAGACTGCCAATTTATGTATTTTCCAGCATGTTTCCCTCATACGCCCTGGCTTCTTGCAATGGTCACATCACAAGCGATTATTCTGCCTATGGGAACTATTGTAGCTTGACTTATTTGGCTGTTGTCCTGATTGATATAGCTGTCCAAGAGTAGAGTTCGAGAATTGCCCTTTTATTGCAAGGGCAGTCCTTCTAGCTTGGGTTGTCCTGTGGATGCTCCTAACATAACTTCTCTCCGACTCTCTCTTTCTTGGATCTTTCTCTATTGTTTGCCATCCTCCACAGCTCCAAAAGATATCCTCTGACGTATCAAGTTGTTCCCAGTATGTAATTAGTTGGGTGAAATATTTTGTGAATAATGACTCACCTTGTCTCAGCTCACCTAGAATTCCTTTGATTTCAACACTATAGACATATTGTCTTTATTTGAATGTGTGTCATGGGCTGCCTCCCAAATTTCTTTTGTTGTTCTGTAATACAAAGTTTTCACCTATTTCATTGTTCAAGGAATTTAGCAGCCGGGACATTACTAGATTATTTTCCACCTTCCATATTCGATAGTCAGGGCTGTTTTCCCCTGGTAGAACTGCAGCACCTGTAAGATAGTCTTCCTTTCCTTTTCCACACACGAAAATCATCACTGATTTAGACCACAAGCTGAAATTTTGGCCATTAAGTTTACACCCAGTAATCGGCATCAAACTACTTTCAAAAACATTGGTAGAATAGGTAGATATGGCCATAGGCTAGAATTTGGGTTGGATGTCCCACTTTTAGATTCACTTACCATGGCAGATTTGATGAATTTTGTCATTGATGTACGATAACAAGAATGGAATAGGGATTGGTTCAGATCTGCTCTGATACCATGAAGAATTTTATTGGAAGTTTTATTTTCTTAAAACTTATTCAAATGACTACTCTAATTGGGTATTTAAGCATAACCTTGAGGCATTCCTCATAATTCTTAAAAGATACACCTAAATTAGTCAAGATTATCTCCTTGATTACGAGAAGATTTTTCTGAACAGAATTACAACAACCTGCCTTTAACTAAGGGGGTTTAAACAGAGAAACAAAATATTCCTAGGAACTGCTCCTAATACCAGAAGGATCATGTAGAGGTATTATTCTTTCCAGCTTTTCCACAAGTACAATAGAAGAAGCATATTTTATAGCAGAATTTGACAAACTAAGTAAAATGATAAACCAACCTTAACTGCTACCTCTTTATGACTTTTCAACACAGCATGATGCACTTGTGCAATAGATGCGGCAGCTATTGGTTTTTCATCAAATGAAATAAATCTGAAACTCATAAAGAACCCTGAAGTTAGAAAAACATTCTTCGTCCTACATACTTTTAGAAAGAAATGCACTTATTTATCACACCACCTACCTACCTCATGATTCTAAACTAAAGAAAAAAATACAAAGAACAATAAGTTTTGCATATGTATCTGCATATGCACAACCCTATGAGAGAGAGAACCAAAATACTATGTGTCGAAGGAATTTACCAATAATTAATGTTCAAGGTGCTACAGCACTATTCACATTGTTGTACCTTTCCTACAAGAAGGAATTTTTTGTCTTAACTATAGACGGTTCCTTAATTTAAGTCTCATAGTGCAAAAAATGATAATATGAATTTCATACATACTTGAGTGTTTTTGTACATCCTAAGAAGCTTAAACAAATGATAAGGGTTCATAACAAAATAAGCAGAGTTTATGCTTTTAGTTACCAGGCTCTATATTCAATCTTTTAATAAGCTCTAATGTTTTCCTTTTCTCCTTTTCCTCTCGATACATAAAAGGGTTTATAACCACAATATTGTCGTGAGAAAACTCTAAGCTCTCTCTTTAACACCCTAACTTAACAGTCAAATTATGGCTTCTCCTCAACAAATTTTGGCATGTAAAAAACTGTTTAGCAAAGGTTTAAGGAAACCAAAAGAAGATAGAAATCAATGGAGAAATCCCACTTGAGATCTGAGAATTGTATAACATTCATGCAAAAGTAGATAACTGCTTCTTGTTAACTCTTAAGCCCACCAGAAGAAAATGTTCCTGATGAATGGTGTAACTGAGATAAAAATTAGAATGACTTAAATTATTAAATAGGTTTGGCCTATTTATTTCTAATGTGATAAGTGTTCATGACAAGTGAAAGTTGTTATCCCTTTTCTTCACATATTTCATATGCGAAATCAAAATGAAATGCATCTACTTGAAGAGGAACGCTGAAGATCCTAAACATCCAATATTTGAAATTGAAAACATTACTTGTATCTCTTCTAATGGAAATCATAGACATCCTAGTTAGGAACACTATTGTTATTAAAATGTACTATCTATATAAATAAGAAGTATATGTGTTAAGACACGTAAGCCTAATAAAAATGTAAGCTTAACGATTTTATACCTATGGATGTGGACTTTGTTGTGGAACCACATTAAATCTCTTGTATGCTCTATCCTACTTTACTATTTCACACCTTCCAATTAGATTTCTTCCAACAAAGTGATAACATGACAACCTAATTAGCGTCAAAAATAAAATTCTCCAACAAACTGATGGAAAACCTGCCCAATATAAAAAAATTCACCAATAAGCTGATAGTGTTTCTCAATCAAAATATAAAATATAAAATAAGTAAACTCAATTCATCTAAGGTTGAAACCTTACAATCCTCACTTGAAAAGAGATTTGTTGAGACCTTTCAAATCTTCACAAGCGAAATGATTCATGGGTCAACTACTTTAGTCAAAGAGAAAACTATATCACTTCCTCATACTAATGTCACATAAGAAAGATATAGTACCTTATAGATCCCTATTATCAAATGTTGAGCTCGCATAAACGTACTTGGAAAATAGATAGTATAATTGATGCAAAAGAACTTAGAATATACAAACAAAATAAAAGAGGACACATTAGTCAACCACAAGCATAAATTTCATGGAATAAAGTGTGGAAATTGAGGTGACAGCACTATGCTAAGTTTTCCTTATCAGATAAAGCATATGAACAAATTTGAGGATAATTTCTATGTTTTATTTCTCATAAATGACAAAAATACATATAGGGAAGATAAGCAATTGTTCTACTATTCAATCCCTTGATTATTGCCTAGAAAGAAGTAAATAAGATCCCATGAAAACAGGGACCAGAAATGGAAAAGATAAAACAATGTTTTAGGAAATAAACTATTGAGCAAATAAGGAAACAAATAAAGTAATAAAACTGAAAATATTCTTCCAACACTCCCCCTCAAGCTGGTGAATAGATGTTAATCATTCCCAGCTTGCTACTTAACTCTTCAAATCTGAATCTAGTAAGTGCTTTTGTGAAAACATCTACAACTTGTTTGCTAGTGGGAATGTGAGCTAGATCAATCAAACTAGAATCTTCTTTCTCCATTATGAAATGACGATCTATCTCCACATGTTTAGTTCTATCATGATAGATAGGATTCTTTGCAATCCCAACAATTGCTAGGTTGTCACACCACACCCTCATCTAAAGCTCTACTTTGATCTAAAGTTCCGCCAAGAGTCTTTTAATTCATATTCCTTCACAAATTCCCAATGCTTGTGCTCTATACTCAACCTCTACACTGCTTCTGGCAACCACTGGTAGTTACCAAGTTACCCCACACAAAGGTACAATAACCTGTTATAGACCTCCTATCAGTCACTAATCTAGCCCAATCAGCATCTGTGAATACTTCAATACTCCTTGTCTCGCTTTTCTTAAAGAATAATCCTTTTCCAGGAGTCATTTTCAAATACGTCAGGATTCTAAGTACTGAATCCATATGTTCCTGTTAAGAGTTGCTCATAAGCTGACTAACCACACTCACAGGAAAACTAATGTCTGGTCGAGTGTGAGACAAATAGATCAGTTTTCCAATGAATCTTTGATATCTCCCTATATCCACTGGTAAGCCTTCCTCTTTAAGACTCAATTTATAAGTTGATTCCATGGGTGTCTCAACAGGCTTTGACCCCATCATCCCAGTTTCCTGTAAAAGGTCAAGTGTATACTTCCTTTGGAACACTGAAATGCCCTTACTAGATCTGGCCACCTCCATCCCCAAAAAGTATCTCAAATAGCCCATATCCTTAACTTCGAATTTTCGTGCTAAAGCACCTTTTAGCTCCGTCATGCCTTCCCAATCATCACCTGTAATAACAATATCATCAACATAAACTACAAGAATAGTCATTTTACCACTAGTGAGTCGTCAAACAAACAAGGTGTGATCAGTTTGACATTGCTCGTAGCCAAGTTTCTTCATTGCCTTTGTAAATCTATCAAACCAGGCCCGAGGCGATTGTTTCAGGTCGTAGAGTGATTTTCTTAGCTTGCATACCCTCTGAGGATGTGTAGCTTCTTCTAGTCCTGAAGGCATTTTCATGTATACCTCTTCTTCGAGATCACCATTGAGGAAGGCATTTTTTACATCTAATTGATATAATGGCCAATTAAGATTTGCAGCTAGTGATAATAGAATCTTAACAGTATTGAGTTTGGCTACAAGTGCAAAAGTCTGCTTGTAGTCAATCCTATGCGTCTGTGTGAAACCTCTAGCTACAAGTCTTGCTTTGTACCGGTTAATACTTCCATTAGGATTATATTTGATGGTGAACACCCATTTACAGCCAACCATTGTTTTTCCCTGTGGTAAATATGTTACTACCTAGGTCTGGTTCTTCTTGGGTGCATTCAGCTCATAATCTATAGCGTCTCTCCACTTAGGATCCTTCACTGCTTCCTGGAAATTTTCAGGTAATTTTTCAGTAGATAACTGAGTCACAAAGGCCTTAGAATGTGGTGATAACTTGTTATAAGAAACAAAATTGCTGATTGGGTGCTTTGTACAAGATCTTAATCCCTTCCTTAGAGCTATTGGTCATCCAGACTCCTCAAAATTTGCAGTAGGTTCTGATTCATGGCCTTGCTCGGGAAGTGTGATGAGTTTTTCTGGTTCTGCTTCACATCGCGCCTGCTATTTGCCTTTCCTCCTCGAGTAAAATTGTGATTGCACCTCAGGATTTTTGTCTTCCTGTCTGTCCACCCTAATTTCACTATCCTTCTCTTTATCACATTCATTGTTTTCTGTGCAATTCTGGTCAGATTTGTGACTGGAACCGGTATGAGTAGCTTCAATGGGAATGGTGGTGTTAGGATTTGGTATCTCAGGTCTAATGTTATCAAAATTGTGTGTTTCAGAGAAGGTTTCATAAGAATCAGGTCTAGTTTGATCAGGACTATTGAAAACAGAGGTGTTTTTAGGAGAATCAGAGTCCTTTATAGGTCTGGTTGAGTCACGGCTAGGTGTAGAAGGCAGAATTTCTTGGTGTATTGTGTCCGGTGAGCCATCACTTCCTAAAAAAAACCATTCACACTCACTTCTCTCCCCCTGAATGTTATTTTTGGATAATAGGCTTGCATTTCAAGGAAGGTCACATCTAAAGTAACAAAATAACGCTTTAGAGTAGGAGAGTAACACTTGTAACCTTTTTTAGTAGAAGAATAACCTAAGAAAATACACTTATGGGCCTTAGGTTCAAGTTTCCCACAATGGTAATTATGCACAAAGGCAACACAACCAAAAATATTTTGAGGTAGAGTATTAACTAAGGGAACCGAGGGATAAATCTCAAGCAATTTTTGTAAAGGTGTATGAAACCCCAAAATTTTGATGGCATTCTATTTCTTAAATAAGCAGAAGTGAGAATAGCATCCCCTCAAAAAAGATTTGGAACATTTGTTGTGAGCATAATAGATCTAGCAACCTCAAGCAAATGTTTATTTTTTCTTTCTGAAACACCATTATGTTATGGTGTATTGGTTCATAAGGTCTGATCTATAATACCGTTGCTGGTAAAAAATTGACCAAAGGATTGACTTAGATATTCTTTACCATTATCACTTCGTAAAATCTGGATTTTTGTGTGAAATTGGTTTAGTATAAAGGAATAAAAATCTTTAAATACCTGAAAAACTTCTGCTTTTTCTTTCAAAAGATATACCCAAGTCAATCTTGTATGATCATCATCAATAAAGGTTACAAACCATCTAACATTGTTTTTGGTTTTGACCCTTGATGGCCCCCAGACATCACTATGAATGATGGAAAAAGGCTTAGTAGGTTTATAGGCTCGGGGTGTATAAGAATTTCTGGTGTGTTTAGAAAGTTGACAAAATTTATACTGAAGAAACATTTCCTTTTTATTGAAAAAAAGTAGGATATAAATGCTAATTGTAAGATAAATTAGGATGGCCTAAACTATAGTGCCAAAGCGCAATTTCTTCATTAGAAGATAAAATAGCATGAGCTTTATTCCTTCTTGAGTTGCAAATGTACTATAATCCATCAAACTCCCTTACACTACCAATCCTCTTCCCCGACTCCAAATCCTCAAAAACACAACCATCAACACCAAAATTAGCTGTGCATAAGGAACCCACTTAGGATCAATTTATCAGCAATTATAACAGTCCCAATCCTTTGAACTTTTAGAACCTGTCGATTAGCTACCTTGACAGTCCTATGAACAGAACAAGGCTGTACATCAATAAGCAATGACTTAATCGTAGGTCATATGATCATTAGCCCCTGAATCAGCAATCCAAAGACCACAATTTGGGGTTTGAACCCCTAAAGCGGTACCAGTATTACTTGTTTGGACCATGTTACTTGTGGATACAACCTTTTCAGCCTTCAAATCATACTTACTAAGGATTTTTCTTAGCAATTCAACTTCTTCTTTGCTCATTGGTATGCTATCTCCCTCGGTCTTGTCACCATCAGTATCTATGTAGCTTTTGATCTCAGCCTTTAATCCGTTTTTCTGATTTGAAGGTTTTCCATGAATCTTCCAGCATGTGTCCTTAGTATATCCACCTTTTTGACAATGGTCACACCAAGGCTTACCCTATTTTCTCTTAGATTCTGGCCCATTTATTCTTTTTATAGCTATAACAGAAGATTCAGAGGGATTTTTATTGCTTGGAATGCCTTGCATTAGTAGCTTTCTACTCTCTTCATATTTCACCAAATTAACTACCTCCATAATGGTTGGTAGTGGTCGAGTTTCCATGATTCTTCCACGAACCTCCTCGTAAATAGAGTTTAGTCCCAAAAGAAATACACCTGTTCTCTTTCCACAATTTTCTTGTGGCACGCCATATCTTCACTACAAGCCCATTGGTGTGGGTCAAAAAGATCCATATATTTCCACAATTTTACTAATGTGGTGTAATAACCAGTTACTGATTTCTCACCTTGTTTAGTTTCCCTCAGAATTACTTTGGTCTGAACAGAACAACAGTATTTTTTATAGTGACATATGTCATTTTGGCATTATCCCATATCTCTTTTATAGCGGTAGCAAAGACAAACTGCTCACCAACTTCGAGAGTCATGGAATTAACCAACCAGCTCATTACCTGGTTGTTTTCAGTCATCCGCACCTTATATTTTGAGTCAAACACAGCTAATGACTCGACTGTGAGATATTTCTTCTTCCCTCTCCCTCTTACGAACATAAGCATGCGGTAGGACCACTGTAAATAATTGTTCCCATTCAGCTGATGATTGGTTACCACCGACAGCAGTGTGTCAATGTTGTTATGGGAAAAGGATAAGTTTCTTATGCCGATAATGGTGTTCAACATTTCTAGGATTGATCCTTATGGAGCGTTGCCTGACGAGCCAGTGGTAGAATTTTCCCCTAACCCGATATGCCACGCTCCTATCGTTCTGAATGAAACCATTCTCCTCTGTGTTCAAATCTCTAATACCATGAACACATTTGAGGATAATTTCTATATATTATTTCTCATAATGACATAAATACTTATAGGGAAGATAGATAATTTTTTTACAATTCAATCCCTTGATTATTGCTTAGAAAGAAGTAAATAAGATCCCATGAAAATAGGAACCACAAATGGAAACTATATTTTAGGAAATAAACTATTGAGTAAACAAGGAAACAGATAAAGTAATAAAACTGAAAATATTCTTCCAACATTATGAAAATATCCATTTTGTGGTATCATGAATTCATTTTGTGAGATTTTCTTGTGAAATCTCTCCTCATTTAATTCATTATTTTTTAAATTATGCAACTCTTATTATTGATGCCTTTTAATTATATATATGATTTCTCAATCCCTCCAAATGTGTGTGCTACTTCAATTCAACACAATAAACAAATATAAATAATTCTCAAGAAAACAAGAATCTTGCATTAAATTAAGGAATCAATTTAAAATAACAAATTCTAGAGTTCATCTTGCCTAATTCTATATCCCAATTAGTTCTTACTAAAATAAATAAGATAATGTTCCCATGGATTTTGAATCTCGAAATTCTTAATAAATCTTGATAGATTTCTCTTTTTGTCTCCAAGGTTGCTTTTTTTAATGTGTTCTTAAATCTTCTCTGGACGGCCTCTCGTCTTTACCCTTCCTTGGATCTAAAAGTTCCCCCTTTGACTAGTCTTTGATCCTTCCAGATAGGTCACTCCTCTTTCATTGTGTCTCTATCCTTTTTATCTCAAGAAACTCTAAAATTTTGACCACTACAAGCCCATGTTGATCCTATGTTACTTCACTACTCCCTTAACTTCTTCTCTATAATCCAATACGGGTTTGTGTTTGGTCATATTTTTTAATATGGTACCATATTAAGACATATTCCTTTATATGGTAAGTTATCATTAAATCAGAATATCTGCCAAGTTTTTGAAGAAGTAGAATATACTAATAAGCTGTAGAGGTTTAACGTAGTACTGTGTGGGTGCCATAATGGTGAACATAGAGCTACGTTCAACCCATGTTCTTCCAATATCACTATGAAACTTTTTTCAACTCAGTACCTGTTTGTTTCAGCTTTTGGAGGGCCCAAAAGCACTTTTATCTACAGCAAAAGCTATTTTAAGAAAAAAGTAGGTATTTGGCTGTAAATTTCAAAAGCACTTTTGAGGTAGAAATAGCTTTTTTAAAAGCTCAAAAACAGCTTTTTGAAAAGCTAAAATTTGAAGCTTTTCAGAAAAGCTCTTATTTTAGCTTATCTGCGTAGACTTTTTTCCGTCACATACGTATATATCCAAAGTTTAGTTAGTGTTCTGTTTCTTTTCTTTTGTTCTGTTTATACGAAAAACTCTTCTCCGACAAAAAACAAAAACTCATCTTCTCAAGATCAACTCACAGGTTTTTTTTTTGGATTTTTGAATGCTAGTTCTGGTATGCTAGGTACCAACGCAGACTCTTATTTTGATCTTTTATCATGTCTTCTTCCACCTTCGTTCCACACTCTGCGCATTTCATCATCAACAAGGTGGTTACTTTCTCTGAATCCAGCGTTTCCACATCTTTTTGTTCTTCATACTTGAGAGTTTGACCCTTTTTTAGTTCTCTACCTTTCTTTTTTCTTCTTCTTCTTTTTATGTTAGGTTCGGTTAGTTTTTTTCTCAAATTATTTATTTTTCACAAGAGCACAGAGCCACCGAAATACCAATTAGAAGAAAGCTTCTCGTACGCTTCTTTCACTTCCTCAACGGAACCATACCTTTTGATCCCCAAAACTACGAATGTTTACCACCACAACATAAAAATTCAAATCACAGAACCGTAACAGAACACAACAAAGATTTCAGCCAAGCATACACACATACCGTCATCGCCGGTGTAGGCATCGTGGATATTCTAGCTTCGGAGACCGTCGAAAGTGGAAGTAACTACAGAGTATAGAACACTACGAGTGGCAAGAGGACTTAAAGGGGGCTTTGATCAGGAACGGGTGAGGTGTAGATATGTACTAATCGAGCATTGAAGCTATTGGTTTCGTGAGGGTTTAAAACAAT
>JANITX010000008.1:6349917-6365789 GCA_027564395.1 Erythroxylum ulei
AAAAATTATGATTCACTGTCCTGGTTTTAATGACATTAGTCTCAAATACCGATTTTTATACCCCCCCCCCCTTTTTTTTTGTAAATCAGATACCGGGTGTTACATTCTCCCCCCTAATTAAAATTCGTCCACAAATCTTAGAAATTTACCTTATTGGGGAAACAACTGTGGACATCTGGTTCTCATTGATTCTTCTGTTTCCCATGTACATTCCTCAACTCTTTGATTTCGCCATTGGACTTTAATCATTGGAATCTATTTATTCTGCAATTTTCTAATGTGTCTATCCATGATGGCAACTGGAGTTTCTTCATAAGAAAGATTCTCTGCTATTTCCACTTATGGGATTTGTAATACATGAGAAGGATCTAAAATGTACTTTCTTAACATTGATATATGGAAAACTGGATGCACGTAGCTAAGATGAGGAGGCAAAGTCAACTGATATGACACATTTCCAACCCTTTCAAAGATCTCGAATAGTCCAATATATCTAGGATTTAGCTTCTGTCTCTTTCCAAATCTGACTACACCTTTCATAGGAGAGACTTTTAAGAAAACTTGATCACCTGGTTCATACTTGTACATCCCTCCTCTTAGAATCTGTATAACTCTTTTGCCTATTGAAGGCCATTCTTAATCTTTCTTGTATCAGAAGAACTTTTGCAGATGTTTCTTGAATCCTATGAATAGAACAAGGTTGTACATCAACAAGCAATGACTTATCAGAAGTCACATGATCATTAGCCCCTAAATCAACAATCCTAAGACCACAATTTGGGGTTTGAACCCCTAAAGCAGTACCAGTATTACCTGTTTGGACCATGTTACTTGTGGATACAACCTTTTCAGCCTTCAAATCATACTTACTAAGAATTTTCCTTAGCAATTCAACTTCTTCTTTGCTCACTGGTATGTTATCTCCCTAGGTCTTGTCACCACCAGTAGCTATGTAGCTTTTGTTCTCAGCCTTTGATCTATGTTTCTAATTTGGAGGCTTCCCATAAATCTTCCAGTATGTGTCCCTAGTAATGTCCACCTTTTTGACAATGGTCACACCAAGGCTTACCCTATTTTCTTTTAGATTATGGCCCATTTGTTCCTTTGACAACCATGACAGAAGATTCAGAGGGATTTTTATTGCTTGGAGTGCATTGCATCAACAGCTTTCTACTTTCTTCACATTTCACCAAATTAGCTGCCTCCATAATGGTTGGTAGTGGTCAGGTTGCCATGATTCTTCCACGAACCTCCTCGTAAATAGAGTTTAGTCCCAAAAGAAATTCATACACCCGTTCTCTTTCCACAATTTTCTTGTAGCACGCCATATCTTCACTGCAAGCCCATTGGTGTGGGTTATAGAGGTCCAGCTGTTGCCACAATTTTACTAACATGGTGTAATAACCAGTGACTGATTTCTCACCTTGCTTAGTTTCCCTCAGAATTCCTTTGATCTGAAATAGAATAGCAGTATTTTCTATAGTGGCATATGTCATTTTGGCATTCTCCCATAACTCTTTTGCAGAGGATGCAAGGACAAACTGCTCACCAACTTCAAGAGTCATGAAATTAACCAACCAGCTCATTACCGGTTTGTTTTCGGTCATCCACACCTCATATTTTGAGTCAGACACAACTGGTGGCTCGGCTATGAGATATTTCTCCTTCCCTCTCCCTCTTACAAACATAAACATGCTATGGAACCATTGTAAATAGTTATTCCCATTTAGCCGATGGTTGGTTACCACTGACAGCTGCGTGTCAATGCTGTTCTGAGAAGAGGACGAGTTTCCTGTGTCGATGATGGTGTTCGGCGTTTCTGGGATTGATCTTGGTGGAGCATTGCCTAACGGGCTAGTGGCCGAATTTTCCCCCGACTCAACATGCCACGCTCCTATTGTCCCGAATGAGCTCACATAAATGTACTTGGAAAGTAGATAGTATAATTGATGCAAAAGAGCTTAGAATATATAAACAAAATAAAAGAGGACACATTAGTCAACCACAAGCTTAAATTTGATGGAATGAAGTGTGGAAATTGAGGTGACAGCACTATGCTAAGTTTTCCTTATCAGATAAAGAATATGAACAAATTTGAGGATAATTTCTGTATATTATTTCTCATAAATGACAAAAATACATATAGGGAAGATAAGCAATTGTTCTACTATTCAATCCCTTGATTATTGCCTAGAAAGAAGTAAATAAGATCTCATGAAAACAGGGACCAAAAATGGAAAAGATAAAATGATATTTTAGGAAATAAACTATTGAGCAAATAAGGAAATAAATAAAGTAATAAAACTGAAAATATTCTTCCAACATAATAATAATAAATTAGATATATTGTCCTAGATTGTTTCAGACTTAAGCTTACTTAAGAATAAATAATCCTTATTAGAACAGGATTCTTTTTTTTTTTTTGATGTTTTAGTTAGGAAACCTTTCCTATTAGATTAAGGTAACTAAAAATTTTACAAATGTGCATACTCAGCTGTTCAATAATAAGATATCTTAAATTTTTTCTATAACTTTATTTTTCAAATAGAAGGTGTAATGCTTTCTTTTAAGAATGACTCTTATACCCTAAGAGTGATTCCTAGTTTCCTACCTTTCATTACTTGTTTACCTCATTAAATTCTAGTAGTTTTAACCTAAATTTCTAGCAACCTAAACTCTAAATTTTAGCCATATCAAATCTAAAATTTCAACAATATCAAACCCTAAAATTCAAGCCTAAATTTTCAGCAATTAAACCCTAAAATTTCAGCTAGTCCAAACTTGAAATTACAATAACCTAAGCTGAAATCTAGACATCAAAAGCAGCCTAACAACACTCAAAGGCCATATTTCCTAGTTTTTATGAGTTTTAGCTACTCGTTGATGTCTCTTCTATTTGTCTTACATCAATTTGGTATCAAACCTTTGATTCACAATGACAACACGTAGCAGAAGGGCGTATTAAAGATTACTTAGTGACCAAGAGTGAGATGAAACGATTTTGAGAATTATGAAAAAATTGGATATCAATGATCCTCAATCACAAGGTGCTCTAATAGAATTCCTACTTCCCTTAAAACTTATTTTTATAAGAAATGCAAACGTGGGAAAGAGGGTGTTGAATTTGCTAGAATAGAGGCTTTGGTGGATTAATATTTCAAGGCACAAATACCTGATTAATGAAAAGGTCTTGAACTGCTATCATTCTATTATTTCCCACTCTTCCACTTTTCCTAATTTTTAGCAAGCAATTTCCCTTTATTTTTTCAGTCTAAATATGTAGGGAATAGGCCATGTAAGGGAGGGGAGAAAAAACTTTATTCTTAATTGTTTCAAGGAGCCCTGTCCTCTTCATACGGACAACCATATTGTGGGCTAAAAATTATTGTGCTTAGTTATGAATACAAATATGTTCTTTCATTTTCCATTATTTCTATATTTCTCCCTACCTCTATTATTTTCGTACCAGAGCATAAACGATTCACAATGGTGAATACTCACCATTCCATGTTATGGTCCCGGGCGTAGGATCCAGTCGTGGGACGATCCACCAGGGAATGCTTTTGATTTCCCTTGCTAGAGTTCTTCCCTTTTTTTGAAGACCCTATGTTTCTACGCAAGAGGGAGACCTGTCCGTGACAAGGTCTCGTCCTCCAAGCAATATTTCTCTGATAATTTGTCTCATACTTTTTTCATAAATAACGTAGCCTTATATAGAGGCTGGTTACATCAGTTTATTTAGGATAAGACTTCCAACAAGCATAGACCTACTAGTTTATTTAGGATAAGACTTCTAACAAGAATAAACCTACTCGTTTATTTAGGATAAGACTTCTAACAAGAATAGACCCACTAGTTATGATACTAAATATTTAAATAGACTCCTAAGGTAAAATATCCTATTTTAAAGGGATGTTGTAATCTCCTATCATTACTCCCCTCCTCGACTTCAAGCTTGTCCTCAAGCTCGAAGCGGTTCATCTTTCTCCTCTAGGTTCGCCACTTCAAGCCAAAACAGCCGCTAACACTTGTGTTCCCTAGAGTATGGCTCATCATAATTAAAACAAAGTCCCTTTGCTCGTTTTTAGCCATCTCCTCCCTCGACAAACGCTTGAAAAACTGGGCCACTTCCTATACTAGAGGCCGACGTTGGAGAACCTCCCAGGGGTTTGCTGTCTCAATTGTTAACAGTCTCAAGGTTGGCCTAAGAGCTTTTGGCTCTTGCCCAAGCTGAAGTGTTGCTTATGGCCGCTGCCCAAGCAGAAGTACACCAAGCTCCCCCTCCTTGGTCCATCAACTACTTCCTTTCAAAAGCCCTTGCCATGTTCATGGCTGTCCCTAGCATGTTCGGCCCCTACAGCTCCACATTTATCCATTTCCTGTCAACTAATCTAGCTATAAAGAGGCCCATCTGTTGTTCAGGGCGGAGACCAGTAGTGTGTGCTAATAAGGTTTGAAATTGACGCTGGTACTCCTCAACAATACTCTTCTATTTGAGATTGGCTAATTCTCCTAACGGGATAGTGCTTAAAGGGGGGCCAAATCTTGTGTTACATTGTGACTTGAAGTGCTCCACAATATTCCTGGTATCTCCTATTCCACCTGGTAATACCAGAGTTGCGCCTTCCCTATCAAGTGAAATGCAACCAAGCCTACTTGGTCCTCTTCTACCGTCTTTTGACTCTGAAAAAACTAATCATAGCAGTGCAACCAAACCAGAGTGTCCTCTGAACCATTGTAGGTGGGGAATTCCAACTTTGAGTAACGCAGCACCATTCGGGCCTTGGGATGCCCTTCGTTTGGCCTCTCTCCTCGGCTAGCCGAAGCATGGTTGCTACTAGCCCCACCTCCATATCCCCCACAATTCGGTTCCTTTCCTAGCTCCCTAAACCAGCAATTCATCTCTTCAAATTGGGCAATCGAGTTCCTCTGCTGGAGCTCCTCCATCTGCTGGAAACACTGCTCAACCTTTTGCATAAACACCCTGAGGTCATTTTGGATATTCCCTAAGTCGTCCATCGTGTTTGGCTCTAATACCAAATTGATATGGTCTCTTCCCTTTTTTAGAAGACCCCATGTTTCTATGCAAGAGGGAGACCTGTCTGTGACAAGGTCTCGTCCTCGAAGCAATATTTCTCTGATAATTTGTCTCATACTTTATTCATAAATAACATAGCCTTGGTTACATCAGTTTATTTAGGATAAGACTTCCAACAAGAATAGACCTACTAGTTTATTTAGGATAAGACTTTTAACAAGAATAAACCTACTAGTTTATTTAGGATAAGACTTCTAACAAGAATAGACCTACTAGTTATGATACTAAATATTTAAATACACTCCTTCTAAGGTAAGATCTCCTATTTTAAAGGGACGTTGTAAATCTCCTATCATTCCACTTCCCAAAATCCTTCCCAACACACCTCCACCAATCAACTCAACTATCATGCCTCTCCCTCACACCAACTGATTAACCTAAATAACCCCCCAAACACTGCCAATTATAGAGCAACTTGCTACAATTGCATCCAAACTTGAAGTTGTAGTTACCTGGCATCAAAAGTGGCAGCCATAAAGGCTCGACAACTGGGTTCCTAACAATTAGACTCGAGAGGAAAGGCTAAGGAAATACCACAAACGGGTTCCTTATTTACGTTGGTTCCCTTCCTTGCAGAACCTATTTTTGGTGATGAAAAATTGGCAGCACTCGTTAAAGATAAGGTCTGCCGAGATTGAGCTAAATTACTCTACTCCTAATTAGTTAATTTTTATGATAACTTCTTCATTCACTTTATTGCATAACATAATAGCCTTATATAGGCAAAGAAACATAAAAGTTCCACCTAAACTAGGACTCCTAGAAAAACTCCTAGTCGAGCTGTTTTAGGACTCTTATAGAGAATCCTATTTAAGTTGTTTTTATTAATGTAACTATAACAGAAACTAGTGCAAAAATAATAGGGAAATAATAGACTTCTACTAAAAAAAAATACTCCTCCAATAGACTCCTAATAAAACACTCATACTCCTCTAATAGACTCCTAATAAAACACTCATCCATATTAGTTACATGGAAGGAGCTCCTAGTCTAGGGATTCTATAAAAAAATCATGGATACTCATATTGGTTGTTTCTCGAATGCTGATTGGACAGGCTCTAAGATTGATCAAAGATCAACCACTGGTTATGGTGTCTTTGTTGGAGGAAACTTAATTTCATGGAAAAGTAAGAAGCAATATGTTGTGTCCATATCTACTGCAGAGTCTGAATATAAAGCTATGGCACAATCATCGTGTGAAATAATATGGATATACCAACTCTTAATGGAAATTGGTTTTACAACCCCATTGCCAACAAAGTTATGGTGTGATAATCAACCAGCGCTATATATTACTTCTAATCCTGTGTTCCATAATGAACTAAACATGTTGAAATAGATTGTCACTTTATTCGTGAAGAAGTACAACAAAACTTGATTTCCATAAGATACGTCAAAACTGGAGAACAACTTAGGGATATTTTTACAAAGGCTCTAACTGGAGCTCGGGTGAATTATATTGGTAACAAGTTGGGCAAGATTAATATCTATGTTCCAACTAAAGGGGGAGTGTTACAAATTAGATAAAATCAAATAATCTATCTAGATATATTATATTAGTCAGGATTGATATTCTGCTTGACTATAGGAGATTATTTTGTGGATTAGTTACTCCTAACCATTATAAATATGTACCAATACTCTGCATAATGCATAAGATACATATTACCTTTCTTCATAACAATAAAAAAAACATTATTAGAATAAGATTTTTGTTTTAATATTTTAGTTAGAAACATTTCTAGTGTAAAAACTTATATAAATACGTGTTACTTAGCCCTTAAATTATAAGATATCCTAAATTTTTTCTATAACTTAGTTTTCAATTTGAAGTGTCTTTTCAATTTGAAGGTGTCATACTTTCTTCTAAGATTGATTCTTAGACCTTTGAAATAATTTCTAATTTCCTACCATCTATTACGTATTTACCTCATTAAATTCCAATAGCTTTACCTTGAATTTCCAGTAATCAAAACCCTAAATTTTGCAAACCTGAAATTCCAGTCATATCAAACTCTAAAATTCTAGCCTAAATTTCTATTAATCAAATCCTAAAATTCCATCCAATCCAAACTTGAAATTCCAACAACCTAAGCCGAAATCTAGACATGAATTTTAATATTCCAGCAGCCTAACAACACTAAACAACCCATGTTTCCTAGTTTCTTTAAGTTTTAGGTACTAGTTGGTATTTCTTCTATTTTTACTACATCAATAACAACAGTAACAATAGAAAATTAAAAAAAAAAAAGAGTATTAGCTTGTGCAATTGTAGGTGGACTCAAAACGGGTAGCAAAAATCTAAAAAGGAGGGTTTACACAAGTGCCTTGCTCACTAAAATGGCTAAGATTCCATATTTAAGAAACACTTACATTTCAGACAAATCATCACTACTTACATTTTAGACAAATCATCACCCAAATTGCCAATCAATACTTCTTTTATGGCTTTGAAGTGACAAGGAACTGCCTATGATCAAAAAGTAAGTATAAGAAATATGGAATTCCACAGCATTTGTTAAATAAATTAGTAGAGAAAAATATACAGACCTGATCTTGCAGTGATGAAAGGGTTGAGGAGTATTCTTTTGGAACCTGCCGCATTGCAGCAACAAATTGACCAGCTTTCACATAAAAGCCTTTGTTTGCTTCACATAATTTCATAATTCTCTTGGCTGATCGAAAATGAACCTGCATGTCAACAAGAAGATTCAAATACTCACTTATGCCAACCTCCAAAATAGTTAATTCTTTGACATGTAGTATCATCCAAGTTGTATGATGTAGCTATTTCCTGTAACCATTGATCAGAACCTTGTATGTGATGATGAAATTTGGATCCCTAACAAGACAATATTTTGTTATCAAGTTTGAAGAAGTTAATATTTTCTAAGTATATCAAGCTACACTATAGGATTAACGTTTTATTAAAAAACACTTGAAGTTTAACTTTAACTAGCTTGATAGCAAATGAGACGACAATGTGAGGACGGCACGTAGGCAATCTTCCCATTACCAAAATTTCATTTGAATAACAAGGTAACACCTATTGTTCTATATAAAATTAGATGTTTTACAATCTAACAAAAACCTTTCAACTAGTACCTAATCAAGAATCATAAATACATTCATATTAATAGATCTTAAATTTTACAAGCATTGAAGCATATCAATTTCAACCACATTTTAAAATGAAGAGTAAAAACAAAGAAAAAAATAAAATCTTAAGCTAATATGGAAATCTTTTCAAAGTTCACAAATCAAGCAACCATCCCCATCTTTCATGCCATATAATCATTTACTGAAGATCATTTCTATTGTCACTAAGTGAAAACATTTTTTCAATTATCATAGAGTTTCTTTGTAAGCAAAACGCTGAATATTTTTCTCCAAATATAATTTTCTCATTCTTCACTATCCACAAAACCAGGGAGAAGTTTGCAAAAGAAGCGGAAAATGCCACTTGAAACTATTCATAAATCATCAACCATTTTGTTATTTTGTATTTCTAATATATTCCCTATACAGGCATACAGTCAAGTTGAGTGAAGTGTCGGCAACAATTTGATTTTACAAGGTGAAAGAAGGGGAAAACAGCCTCAAGTAGCACACAGCTAGGATAATTAGATGAAAAGCATGTAACTAAATAGGGAACAAACTTAATAATATTTCCTGTATGCATTTCATCTAAAAATCAAATAATTGAATCCAAGGACTATACTAGTTTCATTATTCCGATGACTACCTATTAGTAAACTAAAAGCTCAAGACGCTCATAGGATGGACGCAATTAAAACTCTTTAGCAAAAACCTGCCAAATTTAAGTAATCTAAAATTTATGCACCATAGCAGATTCCATCAAGTCTATAGCTAAAATGTTACAAACCTGATTGCGATAAAAGGTTCAATAGCATGCTTCTAGAATCAGTCCTCCCTATGAAAGCGGGAAGTGGAATCGGTAATAAAAATGTACATCGATTGGCGAAAGAAAGAAAGAAACTTCACACCTCAGATAGTTGGTGCTGATAATCATCAGAGTCCACAGGCAGTCCCCATAAAGAGTACTTATAGTCAGCAACACTCACAGCTATCTGCCATGTTCACATAATAGTCCCAACAATAATTCTATTCAAATGAAACAACAAAGAATGAGAGACAGGGAGAAAAACACACAGTAGCAAAAGCGCGAGAGGAGCGTAGAACGCCATGTATCACAGCCGTAATATTGTCGGGAAATGAAGGGGAATAAAGTAGGTTGGCGGCGCTGAAAGTGAGACCAGTAGTTGTTAACAAGTAGAGAGCGGCTTTTGCCTTGGCTGGAAACTTGAAACCTTTGATAGAAGAAGTCATGCGCATTTCTGTGCAAACTCAAACGGTGGTTGACAACCGCCGCTTTCCTTCTTTCCGACGGTGTATGGTTTACGGTGGCGCAACGCAACATAAACTGAGGCCGCTAAATGCTTACTTAAACTGCCGTTTGGGACACGTTGGTGTCCTCGAATCCATTTCTAGGGCCCACTAGCTCTCTCACTCACTGAAATTCGTTATTTTTTCATAAGTTAAATTTCGATTCATTATTCCCATCGTTTAAATTATTCATGCTTTCGTTTATGATAGTAATTTTTATTGGAGAGTCTGCTCTTTCTTAAAAAGTAGATTTTAATAAAATTTGAACAGTAGATAGATATATGTATCTAATTTTATATCATTTTTCTTCAGAAATTTTTTGTAATTGTTTATAAATTTATTCTTGATCTATTAAATTTATGTGGATATGTCCATTATATTGGACTATTCTGATCGGTATTTCATTAATTAGTTTTCTATAATAAATAATATTTTTACTATTTATTATATTTTTAATGAGATGATCATTAATATCTTGTCCTGTTTTAAGATTTAACTATGTTTTGGCAATTTAGTTTTGTTTTTCATCTGATAATAATGTATTAATATGAAAATTTCCAGTAGATTATGTTAATTTTAAAGCATCTATATCTAATATATTATCTATAGTTATTTCAGACATATTAATAAAAAAGTCTTTTATGTTCTACCCCGACCCCTCAAGCCACACATGATGAAGGGACTGAGAGAAGAAGATGCAAAAGGGTTTTAGAGGGTGATAGTTCACAAAGTAATAAGAGTGCAAGAACTGATTATGCTAAAAAGGGAGGAAGATCTGCAGCAATGTATGAGAGGCTTGATGGTGTGATGCAAATGATTGAAGGGAGGCATAGTACAACAATGGAGATGAATAGATCCATGACGAAAATGATGGATATGATGAACATTGGTGGAAGGCAAAGTACTAGTGCTGGTACGTCACACCATGATGTTACGAATGCTTTGGGAAAAATATGTACTTTGCCTGATTTAGAGAGTGGTACACCTGAATTTTATTTTGCTTGCATGCTGATTGAAGATCCGCAAAGAAGGTCCATTTTTTTGGGTTTACCGGATGATACAAAGAGGGTTGAATACATAAAGTTTATGTATGAGTATGGCAAACATAAAAAACATTAAACATAGCTTCTCTCTACCTATTAATATGTTTAGTTTATTGTTTTTATTATTTATGCACCTATGTTTACCTGCTATATTATTTATTTCTTTATATGTAGTCATATAAGTGTGGTGTTATTTACAGTATAATTTTACTTATTGATATGTAGGTATGGATGATGATGATATTATGCAAATTATGGCACTTATGCAAATGAAGCAATTGTTGGACGATGAGACTGAATTTTGGGATCTGATGACTTGTGTAGTGGGTTACATGAGTGTGTATTTTTTGGACCACATATACAAGGAACCATGCATGACTTCCTATCAAACAGGAGAATTATGGATGAATGAATTATTGAATGGTCATGAAAAAAGATGTTTTAATACATTTAGGATGAATCAAAATACATTTCCTCAATTATGTATAGTTTTGGAAAACAATTATGGTTTGAGACCTTCAGATAGGATGTCTATTTTGGAGAAAGTCGATTTATTCGTGTATGTCCTCAGTAAAGGTTCCTCTAATAGAGATACCTAAGAGCGTTTTCAACATTCTGGTGAAACTGTGAGTAGAGTTTTTAAAGAAGTTTTGACTGCTATGGATGGATTTTCAAGGGATACACTCATACCAAAAGATCACGAATTCAAGGACATTCCACCATAAATTACCAATGATGTTAGAGATATGCCACATTTTAAGGTAATTGAATATGTTCTTCCTCCCCCCATCATTTTATTTTCCATTGAAAAATGTTGTTTTATCATCTTATAATTATTATTTTATATTAGGATTGCATTAGAGCTATTGATGGTACACATATAGTAGTAGTTGTTACAAAGGAGGATCAAATGAGATTTAGAGGACAAAAAGGAATAACAACAACAAATGTATTGGCAACATGTGACTTTAACTTTCTATTTATATATGTTTTAGTGGGTTGGGAGGGATCAACACACAATTCTCGTATTTTCCTTGATATAATTGGTAATCTGAGACTTAAATTTCCAATACCACCGATAGGTAGTTTTAAGATTTATAGGATTTGCTATTAATGATTTAGACTTTTTATGATATCATTTATACTAATTATATTGCTTATATGGAAACTCAGGTAAATATTACTTGGTTGATAAAGGCTATCCAAAAAGAGAAGGATATTTGACACCTTACACAAAGACAAGATATCATCAATTAGAGTTTCGTGGTACAAATCCAAAAGGATCTCGAGAAGTTTTTAATCGAGCTCATTCATCATTAAGAAGTTGTATTGAGAGGGCTTTCGATATTCTTAAGGCTCGATGGAAGATATTGGAGAAAATGTCTAAGTATTCATTAATGGATCAAAATAGAATAATTTGTGCAGCTTTTTGCATTGCATAACTATATTAGAAGAAGTACGATTGGCGACCCGGCTTTTAGCATTATCGATCAAGATCCTGAATTTATATCTTAAGATGTATTTCAAGATATTGAAGTTAACTCTATACAAGAAAACATTGAAGAGCAAAGAACTCGGGAGATGACAACAATTTGTGATAATATTACTTCTAGTTTAATAGCAGTTAGACGTCGTTCTTGAATTGTTATAAACCTTTTCTTTAAATGATAATGTTCATTTCTATTATTTATTTATTTATTTATTATTATTAATAATAAATTCCTTATTAGTATTAATTTTATTAATTATATTTATACTAAACTGACTTAAAGACACCATAGAAAGCATCTCTATTCTCTTGTCAAATTTCCAGCTTTCACTTCCTTTAAAATGTAACTTTGTTCTTATATTGACAGTAGTCACGTGAGTGATTTAATTAGTCACCCCAATTACCCCCGTGACTTGAATAATTAATTCATTTCATTGGTACTGTCACCCCATTCGATGAAATTTTGGTAGAGAGGAATTGCACGAAAATTATTATTATTATTATTCTTTTTATCATTATTATATGTTGTTTGTTTTTTATTAGAGTTATAAACTTAATTTTTATAGAATTAAATATCTAAAACCTAAATTTTTATAAAAATATTCAACCAAATATTAAAATATTTAATATTTATATATTTATATATATTTTTAAAGTTATATCCTCATAAGTTATTTTACACATAAACATTTAATACTAAACTACTTTTATCAAACATCTCTATCCAAACAACTGATACAATCTGTTATTCAAATGAATTGATAGAATCAGTTATCAATTAATGTAATTTGTTAAACAGGGCCAAATTCTCTATTACAGTAAAGTAGAGAAAAGTATGTCCAGCAAAACCACCTCTAAATCACACGAGTCCATGTCCAATCTCTAAAAACCCCACCTGCAGGTACAGGGCCTATCTCTGATCTTCTCCAACCAAAAACTCCAAAATAAAATCCTTTTTGTTCCTTTTCCCTCTCACCGTTTCCTATTTTCCTTGTACTTATGACAAATGCCTCTGAATTTGAATACCCCTCGGCCCTTTCCATGCCTTTTCCTTTATCCTCTTTCTCCCCTCTCTTCATCAAACCCACCACCTCTTTGTCTATAAATTGAGCAAACACCTCTCCGCCAAAACTCCATGACAACTCCTTTCCTCTACTCTTCCTCCCCCGCTCACTTACAAGACTGTACATACCCACTATCATTTCTGTCCTTCTTAACACAGAGAACCAATCTTTTCCATCTTTTCATCACCAAAACCCACTCAAGGCACCCCATACTCACGGAATAAACAAGCAAAGAACACGACAAAACGACCACAATGAAGGAACACTGGACGTCTTTGGCTTCACTTCTGGGACTGTTGGCCTTTTGCCAGACTCTCCTCCAAGCTCTATTCCCACCAGAGCTACGCTTTTCTGTCCTCAAGTTCTTTAACAAGATCATGAACATGTTCTCTTCTTATTGCTACTTTGATATCACTGAGATCGATGGAGTCAACACCAATGAGCTCTACAACGCTGTGCAACTCTACTTAAGCTCCTCTGTTTCAATATCCGGTAGCCGCTTGAGCCTCACTCGTGCTCTCAACTCCAGCGCCATAACATTTAGTCTCACAAACAACGATACCATTCTCGATACGTTTAAGGGTCTTACGGTGCTCTGGGAACATGTTGTGACTCAGAGACAAGCTCAGACCTTTTCATGGCGTCCATTGCCTGATGAAAAGAGAGGCTTCACTCTCCGAATTAAGAAGAAAGATAAGAACTTGATTCTTGACTCTTATCTTGATTATATAATGGAGAAGGCTAATGACATAAGAAGGAAGAATCAAGACAGGTTTTTATACACGAATTCAAGAGGCGGCTCGTTGGATTCCAGAGGACATCCATGGGAGTCTGTTCCTTTCAAGCATCCAAGTACTTTTGATACTTTGGCTATGGACCCTTTTAAAAAACTAGAGATCATGGAAGATCTGAAAGATTTCGCTAATGGACAAACGTTTTATCAGAGGACTGGGAGAGCGTGGAAGAGAGGTTATTTGCTTTATGGACCTCCTGGTACGGGTAAGTCAAGCATGATTGCTTCTATGGCCAATTATCTTGGTTATGACATTTACGATCTCGAATTGACTGAGGTCCACAACAACTCAGAGCTGAGGAAACTTTTGATGAAGACAAGCTCGAAATCATTAATTGTCATTGAAGATATTGATTGTTCTATTAATCTAAGTAACAGAAAGAAGAGTAAGGGTAATGATGGTTCAACTGGGAGGAGTTACTATGATCCGGATATGCGGTCTGGGTCGGGTTGTGCAGTTGGTAGTAGTGGTGAAGATGGTGGAAATTGGATAACTTTATCGGGGTTATTAAATTTCACAGACGGGTTATGGTCATGTTGTGGCAGTGAGAAGATTTTTGTGTTCACGACAAACCACATTGAGAAGCTTGACCCCGCATTGTTGAGAAGTGGCAGGATGGACATGCACATTTTCATGAGTTACTGCTCTTTTGCAGCATTGAAGATTTTGTTACACAACTATCTTGGGTACAAGGAAGGAGACTTGGAAGGTGAGATCTTGAAGCAATTGGAGGATGTGATTGATAAAGCAGAGATAACTCCTGCTGACGTCAGTGAGGTTTTGCTCAAGAACAGGAGGCGCAAAGAGAAGGCAGTAAGTGAACTGCTCGAGATATTAAATGAAAGAGCAGAAAGAAAGTCGATGAACAGTGGTGCTAGAGAGAATGATTTCGATGATGTGGCGGACGAAGAGCAAGAGAAGAGAGCATTGGAGAATCCCAAGGATGGTTGTGACTGTGATCAGGAAAGTTGCAACAAAGGAGATAAGGAAGAGAAGCTCAACAAAGTGACTTGAGTTTTCTTCTTTTCTGTCAAGTGTTTTAGAATGGTAAAGCTGATGAAAGCAAACTGGCTCATTGGAGTATTGCACCTGCAAAATTAGTATATAAAATAAGTGTAATTGAAATCTTGTACCTAATTAAAATAATGAAAGCAGCATTGTCCAATCAATGGAGAAGCTCATTTTCGTCAGAGCCTTGATTGGTAGGCCATGTGAGATTTTCTCACCTACGTATCTAGGCTCCTTATGAGGCTCGCTGACTTCGCTGGAATTGGTGTTGGAATAACGCTAAGGCCTGAGTGTACACTGTACACTGCCAACTAATAACTGTTGAGTCCTTGCTTGGGATGCACATGGAATGGAATTAGTGCATATCCCAATTGCAGATTAATTTAAGCACAGTGATGATTGTTGAGATCTCTGCCTCTCTTGCCCCCTTCTTTATACCTTTTGTTTTGAATGGGGTGCTCATTGATACATGAAAGTTGTGAATTAGTAAGCATGACTTTTTAAAGATTAGTAAAACATGGAAGCTTGATCTACAGGAACAGTTAACAACTAGCCAAAGTCTTGCATTTTGAGTTCCTTACATTTATCATAATCTTGTAAGGGTTTAGAGTCTGAGGTATATTAGTTTGTCTAATAAGTTATGTGGAATAGGAAGTTTCTAAGATATCATTCATACTCAAACAATTTATTTATTACACATTTAAAAATTATAATTACAACAACTACAACAACAAAAACAATAATAATAATAATAATAATTATTATTATTAAAAATATGAAAATTTAATGATGATTACATATGCTATTATTGTTTTTCTTACTACACCGTATCACCAAGTGCACCTGTTAAAGGAAGAGAAGATGAAGTTTTCACAAGCTCCTGGAGTTTTTCCTTGAAAACTTTTACTTGGTACTCGGGTCCGTCTGTTCTTTGCCAATAATGAAAAAAAACAAAAGAAGTGGAGCTAA
>JANITX010000008.1:6546200-6562015 GCA_027564395.1 Erythroxylum ulei
AATTTCAAGGAGATTGAACAAACTTTGCTAACATAACATCATACATATCAAAGCTTAGAACAAAATACATAAGGATGTTCATCATGCTTTCTCATTCATACAACATTTACACTTAACTTCAATTAACCTATGTCATAAAAATACTACTAACCTTAACAATAATAATGAGCTCCAAAAATTAATCCATCAAACCTCATGATTCATTTAAATCATGCTTAATTTATCAAGAAAATTTTTGGGGGCCAACAAAAATAAACTAATTAGTTTTCTTTTAATAGTATCCTTGTTTTCAATGAAACTTTGATGGGTAAGGTAAATCCAATTCAATCATATTTTAAAATTATTCAATTTTATGACAAGCTAACACCTTAACACCGATTGAACCTTGTAAACCTTAAACATCTTGTCTTATTAGTTTAACTTCTCCCTTTGTTATTTAGCCTAAGTATTTTCTTACTTAACCTAACATTTTTTCATAATGGTTTGTTTATTTTATTATTTGTCTTCTTTTTTGTTTGTGTGTTTATTTACTTATTTTATCTTTTATTTTTATTATTTACCTTGTTCTGTATTTATTGCATTATTTATTATATCACTTTTTTTATTTGTACTTATTATTATTATTATTACCTTTTATGTCTATTATTTTTTATTTTTTAATGTATCTTTTATTACTTTTTCATTTTTGTCTTATTATATATATACATTTTTTTCATGTGGATATATCGAAAATATTTTCTTTACTAGTTAGGAATAAGATTGCATACTTTTGAGTCTCCAAATCTCACATATTAGTGAAATTTTTACTAAAATATTGTTATTTTTATATTAAAAAAATCTTTCAACACTTTTTTAAATGTAAATATCTCTTAACGGATCAAAGAAAGCTAGATAGTTGTAAAACTTAAACATGTAACGAAGACCTGACAATTATTTTTAATGAACTTATTTGTCCTTCACATCACAGGTTCAGTAAGTACTCGGACCACACTGCTAAGATGTCATTTTCTTTATTTCCTTATTTTCAAAAAAGAAAGATATCATTTTCTTCAATAAACCTTAATTCACTAAATTAAATTAATTATTTTGTCACTTTATTGTCGGAACATAATTTAATTTTTTTAATCATAAATTTTAAAAGAAGATAATTAATAAATGTCCAATGCAATAAAAATTTCCACCAACTCTTTCCTACCGGGCACCGTAGAGTGTAAGAGTGGAATCCCGCCAAGGTCTTTAGTGTAGTAGTTATATATATATATATATATATTGATAAAAGGAAAGAAAGCAAAGCAGATTACAGTAAGATACAAGAGAGACAAATCCCTGATAAGTCCTCCAAAAGGAAGGAGTGGCACCCAATAGATATAGTGTCAAGGTAATGGATGTGGATATCAAGATGAACTGCATAGTTAGCAATCCAATAGGCCCTTCTGTTGCTTTTTTAATAGATGTGTCGATGAGCAACATTCCAGTTTCGAGTAAATAGTTCGTAAATTTTCAATACAATAGGATGAAGAGCTCGTGACCGATTGGCCAAGGAAGAAAGGATATTTATCACCTCGATACAATCTACTTCAATCTCGATTCAGCGATAGCCCAGATTTCACGCAAGAGTAAGTCTAGTAAAAACACTCCAGAGTTTGCAGACACTACTGAACACCAGCCAAAATTTTGAGTGAAGCCACCAAGCTAGTTATTGCACTGTCTTGTAGCAGTCCTCTTGCTGTGGTTGTGGCCGAGGAACGTTTGCATGCTCCATTTGTGTTTAATTTCACCCATCTTGTGAGAGGTTTGCTCCATCCTCCGAGGTGTGCTTGGCGAGGGCGATGTCCAGCATCTGATCTGCGATGCCATGCGGCGGACTGGGGGGATCAGATTTACATAAGACAAAATAAGAGAAACTGGTGAATAAAGCCAAGTAAAGTGTTCATCAAAGAGGAACAAAATTTTCCATTTCTGAAGGAACCAGCAAGTAATGCCAAGGGTAATCGACCAGTCACGTCAAAGTACGTGTTGATGATTTCGGAGATTCGCAGTGATCTACTCCCGAGCGGCATAGTAAAAAAATCAGAAGAAATGAATTGGGAAGGAAATTTGTGCCACATTTGGAGAGCTCCGGTGTAGTCTCGCACTACGTGATTTAGTTTGCTTGCAACGGGTGAGAACCAGTCAACCAGACTTTGGATTTCCGGAAATTCCCATTCCTATCGTTTTATTTCGATTTCACCACGACTGGATATTAAACGAGGCGTTAACGTTTTTAATGACATGGCTGCAGTTCAAAAGTGTTGTCGCAGGTGTCCAAAAAGAATATGACAATGGTCTGAATGGCTTTGGGACACAGAAGCTGCCAATGGGGACTGCAAAAAGGTAAACCTAGAAGCTCCAATATTCTCAAGGACCCATCCCTTCCGTCGGATCAAGTGGAAGGGCTGCAATTTATAAGGGCCTCAAACTTCCTCTCATCTTCTTCTGCGGGTGGATGGATACAGAATCTAGTTGAAATCTAGTATTCCTGTCATTTCACATAATCCGAGTCAGGACACCCACTTTCTCCCTTGTTTTTTTCAGCTTGACTCAAGTTGGAGTTTGCTTCAAAGAGCCCCACCTCTTATTTTGATTTGAGTTGTCGAATGGTTGACCGTTTGTTTCCCAAGTCTCCTTTCTTTAATTCCACCTAAACCCGTGTACAACTAATTTTACAACCTTTCGCAGATCATTCAAATCGTGAACCTCGAGTACTTCTCAGTATTAGCCATTTTAAGCAGCCGGGTCTTGTCAACGAGGAGGTACGTTAGACCAGAACATAAATAGAGAAGCAAGATCTCTTTTGCCACATTACTCGACAATAGAAGCCTATTAGGGAATTTGAAATGATTCCATCAATACTAAGTTTGCTAAAAACAGTCAAATCTATCAGAACAAACTAGTTGATCCAGGCAAAAGACAGGTTCATTAAAGAGAAATGCTCAGGAAACCAAGGCCCCCGCTCTCTTTCTCAAGTCTAAAATGTTTGCAGTCCGTGAAATAAATGAAAGGATGTCATACAGCTTTCAGTTGTGAGGGACAGCCCTGCGCAACAACTTTTCACAGCTTTCAGTTGTGAGGGACAGCCCTGCGCAACAACTTTTCATACTTTCCCCTGCATACCACCTAGGAACTCCACTCCCTGTTCCCCCATTTTCTGCACATCTTCTGGGGATAATATCTTGATACACCAAACATTATTGACAAATGACCTGCAATTGGGATAGAAACAATATACAAGAACAGATAATATCAATGAGAGACATGCTAAAAGTAAAATTTGAATGCTTTCTGTTTGCGTTACTTACTCCCATGGGTCATCACCAAGGAGAAGTATATCATTCTCCCTGTCAACGAATACAAGCTGCCAGCCTGATCTATGAGGGTTTTCCAATCTTCCCTCAATTCCAAACATCTGAACCAGTTCCTCTCGCAGTTCATGATAACTGCTGAAGCGGGAGATGTCTAATGAGCGTCCAATTGTCGAACCCGATTTGTAAACCTGCAAAAAGAATTATGTAGCAATACTGAGCCGAGACCCATTGTAAAAGGAACATTTAAAACTTCTTGTGGCTTGTACCTTGATGAAGGTTTGACTGCGAGTTGGTGAGCCCCGTTGCCCTGTGCTAGCTAAGAGCTCAGAAGAGTCTTGGACACAATCATACATAGAACTCTGAAGCCTGGAATTTTCCACTGCCATAGAGGGCGTATTAGCTTTAATTGAAGAAGAGCCACATCTAGGCATTGTGACCGGTAGTAGAAGTCCAGCTGAATCAATATTCATCCCAAAAATTGTATGATTCTGAACATCAGAATCACACTTTTCATGTTCCACTACAGCATCTTTCTCATTGTATAATCTAGGAAATGACACTGTATTGGCAAGTGCATTAACTTGTGAATTTGTATGCTTGGGAGCCCATGACTGTTGGGATAACCGCTCACTTACCATGAACTGACCTCCGTTTGAATAATCCAAAGGATTTTCACTAGCTCCAGGACACAGAGAACTAGGCATCTTCTGTATTGTACTGGATAGAGAAATATCGGCATTTGAGTTCGTATACTCGATTTTTGAGTAGGATGGAGAAGGAACATTTGATTGCTGTCTTTGGAGCTGCTCAGTCTGAAACAGAAGGGAATCATGGTAATTTCGTTGCCTTTGTTGTCCTTGGCTGTCCAGCAGAGTGTTAAACTGTTGCTGCGAGAGATGCTGGGGCAAGCTTTCAATTGAAATTTGGCCCTGTGCCTGCAAAATGTTATGGTGCATATTTCGTTGTATTGCTTGCTGTTGATACTGAAGATGCATCGGTGGACTATGGCTGCTTGACTGCTCATGAGACACAAAGGGCTGTTGATACTGCACATGCTGCTGTCTCTGAAGATCACCATTTCCCAGGTTCTGCAAACTGGCCACCAGCATTGCCTGGTATTGCTGATTATGGTTATTACCCAAAATTGCTGGATCCAGCTTCTGTTGCATCCATGAAAATGTGTTTGCAGCTTGAAAATTCAGACTTTGTAGACCCTGTTCTCCACTTCCACCACTTAGCCAAATCAAGCCATTAGCTGCATCACCTGTGTTATCTGCAAAGGGACAATAAGTTGAGGAAAAACCAAACTAGAATACTAGAAATAGAACTGGTAAACCTTATGTTGGAAATAAGTTTTAATTGTTTTATTAGGACATATAGTGTTATGAGTTTTCCGAAAGTTTTAATCTATTACAATTTGATATGTAGTTTTCTTAGGATATAGGCCTGAAGTACTACAAAGATGTCACTAACTACGTTGTTGTAACATAGTTATTGATTGATTTTGGCTATTAACGTGGACTTGAATTTCTTACCTCCTAGTATCGTTCTCCAAAGCTTCTAAATCTTTTCTTCTTTCTTTCCCCTTACCCTAAATTCTTGTTGTTTGAGACTATCCTACATCTGGAAGGTAGTGAATGAATTGACAAAGTCAAAATGATGGTTGACTGTAGCCGTATCAAGGGCCAAGATGTCTTAGAAGAATCAAGATACAGGAAAAGGAAAGAAATGTTAATTGTAAGTTCCATTATGCCTTGATTTTTCTTTCCCAAAGAAAACTAGTAATTGCACCATCAAAGGAAATTTTGTGATATCCAACAGCAAGTGCATTGCTATTGGTACAAGACAGGACTTTGAGTAAGAAGAGGAAAGGAAACATGCAATTGCCAAAACTATTTCGAACTATATTTCAAAATTAAAATTATTTTCACTACAAATTATATAATTAGTTGGAAAGAATGTTAAAAATGAAAAAGTTAAACAAAAAGATATTTATTTAATTAGAATACAATATCATTCTATGGCATAGTTTCGACGGTAGAATAAAACAATACAGTTGATAAACCTACTCACATAAAACTACAAAAACGAGAACATTGAAGTTTCTCCGAAAATCCTTCTTGTTTAGTTGAAGCTATCAAAATTCAATTCCTTAAAATAGGCAGTCTTTAGATCTAGTAATATTTATATCACACATCACAATGTAAGACAAGTTTGAAAGATTGATGACTAGATCTTGCATAAATTCATGCGAAAGAATTCTTTCTAAGTGTGCCATCAAAATATAATATAGCATGGGAAACAGCGTAATTTCTCTCTCAAGAAAAACACTTGATATCCACCTACTTTTTAGTGTTTTATAGTTTTCATCCCTCGCTTATTATAAGCTACTTCCAAATGATTTTATTCTAATTGTGTAGTTTAAATTAAGGAAGAAAGTATTCAAGAAACTTATTATTTGGAGATTTCGAGTTTGATTCATACTCCCCTCTTGTTTATAATTAATTAATGTACTAAATTTAAACAAAAATTTACAGAATTTAAACAAAAATGTAGGTCAGCTCAGTCAGCCAGTTAATGTCATTTGTACTTCTAGGATTGAAGTCTGAACCCCACCTATAGCAATCTCTTTTGCATGCAAGAAAATTGGCTAAACTGAACCTAGTCCTTCCCAGCTATGGTTGAACCACCATGCTCAACAAGGCATATATGGGCAGTTTCTTGATGTATCACAAAATGTTGACCTAGAAGGACATCTATCAACATGGAAAATGTTATGTACATCCTTAGATCTGCATCCCTATTATAATGTCACGTGTGCTCTATTTTCTTCCAAGTTATAACATCCTTAAACCTTTGTATAACTGGTTGAACATCAGTTTTAGGCAAGATAATGTATCCAACCAGTTAGCCTGAGGGAAAGACATGAAACAGATTTATGAAAGATCAAGGCATAAATACCAAGTAAGGATGAAGATCCAGGATGCCAAGGTCGCTTCAATCTTAGAGGGAAAAGAGAGGGATACATTGGAAAAGTTGTTAGTGGCTCGATTTCCCATAATGATACCCTTGGCTGCCTCTCGCCTGCAGTTGACTCATCCCAACCAACCTATAGAAGAAGATAAACCAAATAAGTGCTAAAGGAAAATAATAAAGAATAAACATACAAGGCATACTCACGACTGGACTGCAAGTTGTGAGTAGACACAATATACCACTGGCAACAGTGTTTAAGAACTACAGCCTCAATCTTCCTCATAGAAAGGGGAAATATAACAGTGACACAAAAAGACACGCCATACGACATATATACACATAAGAGAGTTGGAGTCACCAAAAAACTTCTGGTTGTGATTTTATTGTTCTAGCACAATATTGGAGAAAAATAACTTCATGCATTTAAAATTAATCTAGATTAGCATTTCCAACATAATTATTGAACATTCAAACTATGTTGGAAACCTTGAAGTTCAATCTAAAGTTGTATCCATCAAACAGGCATGAAAGAAAATTATGAATAGGGGAGATCAACTACTTTCAAGCAGCCACGGAAAGTTAGCATGGGATGAAGAACTATTTTGTAAGACAATAGATAAACAATTAATAAACATAACATCGTATACAGAAGATTATAAGCTGCACCTAAAAGAACAACCACATAACCTAATTCCAAGACTTCACAAAAAAGAATTCAATAAGATTAAAAAAAATAGGTATACTAGATGGTTGATATACATTTCCCATGAAATTAATTGGCAAAAGAGTGGGTGAAAATGAATGAACAAGTTCAACTATATCCTTTCCTTCTTGAAAAATAGAAATATTTGTACATATGCAGCACAAGGTAAACACCTTGGAACACATCAGAGGAATTTCTGGCTACTGGTAAAAATGGAGATAGTAATTCAGTAATAATTGTACATGACAATATGAAAGGTATGGATGCAGCCTGAAATGGGAATTCGGCCAACGCAAAGGATCCAAATCACTTATGCCAGTTATCGTACCCATATGAACTTGTTCGTTCATTTTCCCCTACTCTTTTGCCAATTAATTTCATAAGAAACATATATCAACCATCTAGTATAATATTTGTACATATGCAGCACAAGGTATACACCTTGGAACACATCAGAGGAATTTCTGGCTATTGGTAAAAATGGAGATAGTAATTCAGTATGCTAATGGTAAATGACAATCTGAAAGGTGTGGATGCGGCCTGATCACCTTGACAGATCTCCAATGGGAATTCGGCCAACGGTCAGGATCCAAATCATTTATGCCAGTTATTGTACCCATATACCTGTTAAATACAAGCTCATCAAACTGCAGATGTTCAAATGACATAAAGACGCAACAATATAAACAGTAGCATTTGTCAACAAAATGGTCATGGATGCCTGGGCATTTAAGGCGCCATTTGTGTGATGCTATTGTAATCAATACAAATTTACCACCCAAACAACAAACAATATAATGTAAAATTAACCAGAATGTATACAGCTGAAGAATATACACAGATAGAAGCTATTTTACCTATGAATTAACCTGCACTGAAAAATTATGAACCTCGTGTAAATTTCATTTAACTCTGTCAATTCAAAGAAAATGGTTTCTGCATATAATACATTCAGCTCCAAACATTTTACTTTAACCATACAAAATCAGAATGAATTAAGACATCAGGGTCATATGTTAGATACACACACACACACACACACACACACACACATACACACACACATATATATATAATGGGCATACTGAAGAATCAGTCAAATGTTTTCCATAAATTAGATTCAAAGATATGGGAGATATTATCATCATTTTCTACTAGCAACAATTATAATACCTACGCACACTTGATTCTTCAGTCTCAAAAAGCATCCGGAAGCGCATCCCAATCGATACGCGCGTATGAAATACTGCTTTAACATATTTTGAGAGGGGTATAACAAACTCCGATGGACTAGCCCTGACAAGAATAGACATGTTAAATATGGAGAGTAGATCAATCAAACACAACAATAAAGAAACCTGCAAGCACCTTTTGCACCTTGGGTTATAAAAGACAGTGAAGCAGCTATTTGTTGCTGCAGCATGTGCTGCAGCAGCAAGCAATCCAATGTGCATGCTATCACTGGATAGCACAGATGATGGCATCACAGTTTGCGGTCGAATGGCTCGACGAATCCCTAGGAGGAGTTGATTTTTCTCATTCCTATTTTAAATATTAAAATGGTAAGTTGCATCAAGCCATACATTGAGTTAAATTACTAAGATGTTCATGTACCAGATAAAAAGGACAGAATCTCCAGCTACAAGCCTTTTGGCACTGACAAATACACTCCAACCCGTTGTGAGTAGATGGCGCTTAGGCTGGCCTGCAATTAAGGAGGGAATAGACATATCCCAATCTTGTATCAAAAATCAGATACCAGAATTTAGAAGGCCATTCGGAAGTAATTATTACATGACCTCATTACCACTGATTAGAATGGGAATAAACCATTTCAGATTACTACCTGGCAAAACTTCCACTCTGCAACAGAAAATTATACAAAAGGATGCAGCAATTCTAAATTTACTATTGACGGGGAGAGATGATCAACGGTCAAACACCAAAAACACATTCTAATATCTGAACTTCTCAATTTATGAGTCATACAAGAGGGAACATTAAAGTTAAATTCCCACAAAATTCTATAAGCAATGCGGCCAAAATGGTTTTAACCTTAGACATTGAGCATCCAAAATATGGATAAGACAGTCATAACTCAGAGTTCAACATAATCTTTAATGTTTTTACAACCTTCATTCCACCTTTTATGATTATCGAATAAAATAAAACCAACTATTTTCACACAGCAATAGGAGCCTTTAGCAAAAACCAAAATAATGATCAAATTGATCTTAAGTAAGAAATAGATCCTACAATCTGCACACTAAATATATGTACTGCTTGATGGTTCTCAACTTTGTTTTGTAGAAATATAGGGCGTCATTTCTTTTGTAGAAATGATGTCCTAAGTAGGTCAGTATAGTAAGCAGCCATTTTAACTAGTCAAACCCTCAGCTTTTCCATCAGAAAAACAAAAATTTCAAGAAAGCTACTTAAACATACATAAATTAAACTTTCATATGAATCCTTCCAACAGATAAAACAAAAATTTCAAGAAAGCTACTTAAACATTCATAAATTAAACTCTCATATGAATCCTTCTCCCTCTTCTCCTCTATATTCTCTCTGCTTAACTTCCTGAAACCCTCACAGGTAGTGTAGCAAACGTTGGACCCTCTACAATACATGTAACAAGACTGTAATGGATGCTACTTGAACATAAATTCATGATTGTTTTTGTCTCATTTCAATGATCATTTTATCTTTCTCTCTTCCAAGATATTTTATATTCTCAGATATGCAACCTTCTCCCTCTTGTCATCTCTCTTCTTGCTGCCTATCTTCCTCAAAAACTCATAATGATGTAGCAAAACATTGGATCCATGACATTTCATCCTTAACACCTAAACAATAAAGAAATAAGCACCATAAATATGGAAGTATCTTTTAGAAAGAAAATTTTCACAAGAACTGGAAAGTTACATATTAGGGAGATTAATAGAATTAGCCAAACTTGCAGAAACTAAAAAACATGGGGATCTCTGTGATAGGCCTTTGAAGGTATATGGGAGGAGAAAGAAGAAGTCCAATTCAGTCACGATTGATCCAACCTTCAGCCCACCTACTGAAGATCCGGCTAAGGCAACTTGAGGCCAAGGAAATAGAATAATTTTAAATGCTTTCAATAAGATTACGAAATGTTAGTTTGTTATAACAATATTCCATGTAATCATTTGTGCCCATCGTGGGAGGGCCAGTTTGTTATAGAGCTAGTTATCTTTAAATAGGACTGTGAGGGAATAGAAGGGGATCTTTTTCTGGGTATTCAAATTGTATTCGTGCCTCTGAGGAGAGCATTGGGTTGGAGGGACGCTGCACCTTATAATAGCAGTTGGTACTTTTCCTTTTTATGTTATAGTGAATAAACTATCAGTCCTATTCAATCCACTTCATTCTCTTTTGCTCAGTTCTTTTCGTCATTACTATTTAATTGAATCCGAGTTCCATCATTTTGGTATCAGAGCTCAATATCCTCGGAAATCACATGCCCACGAGAATGGAATCCCGCCTAGAGCAAGCTGAAAAATCACTCATGGATTTACCCGGTCTAAAAGTCGATGTCACAGACCTGAAATCAGAAATGTTAGAAATTAAACAGACACTCATTTCCATGGCCAGGCAATTCAAAACCTTATTGAAAAATCCTCAAGTGGGGTTACACTAGGGAGAGACCAGTTTCCAACCAAACCAAGGGGACCCACAAACTTTTGAACCAAACAACAGCACCACCCAAACAAAACCACAAACCACCGACACCACTAAATCGCATGATAATGAGTCTAGAAATCAGCACCACCAGAATACCCAGACTTGGGACAAAGAAAGACTCCCAAGGAAGCTAGAATTACCAATTTTTGGAGGCACAGAACCAGATGCATGGATTTTCCGCGTCGAGAGGTATTTCACTCTTAATCGTTTGACTGAAACTGAGAAGATTGAAGCAGCAGGAATTTGTTTTGAAGGGGGGGCGCAATCCTGGCTTCGATTTGAAGAGAGGAGTATGTCTTTACTTCTTAGGACCAGTTGAAGACACAAATGCTTCGACGTTTCCTTGGACCGCAAGAAGGGACATTGCTGCACCGATTGTTTGCGGCAAAGCAGGAGGGGACGGTGGCTGAGTACAGAGCTCACTTCGAGCTACTGGCGGCTTCGGTAGGAGAGCTCGATGAATCCACCCTTACAGCTGTTTTTGTGAATGGGTTAGAGGACAAAATAAGGGCAGAAGTTTTTCTCTTAAGTCTTATAGGTCTTAAAAACACGATAGAGGTGGCTACCAGAGTGAAGTTAAAAAATCAGTCTCTCATTAATCCCAGAAGTGTGGGCTTTACAAAGAATGTCATCCCAGCCTCATCCTGGTCAGATTCTAAAACAGTCACGTGGACACCCACTCAGGGACCCAAATACAATACCCAACCCACTACCATCCCCGACAAAATCCAGACACACTCCAACATACCTAACCACAACAAAGCCACCATTTCTTCCCATGGCTCTACAACCAACGCAAGTACCCAACCATACACTTACAACCAAAACCCAACCTATAGCCGTTTCAAAAGGTTAACAGTGTCGGACGTTCAGGCTAGAAGGGAGAAGGTCCTTTGTTTTCGATGTGAGGAACAATGGCATATTGGACATAAGTGTCCCAACAAAGAGTTACAGGTACTCTTTGTCAATGATGAATCAGAGGATTGCGCACCATCACTGGAATCGGAGGACTCCTTCAACCCAATTGAGGAGGTTGAATTATCTATGAATGCCGTAGAGGGACTCTCAAAACCACGAACTATGAGGATTAAAGGTTTGATGGGAGGGATGGACGTCATTGTGTTGATTGATTGTGGAGCAACCCACAACTTCATTACGATGGAGTTAGTTGAGAAGCTTGGAATACCTATCTCAATGACAGCCAACTATGGGGTAATCGTTGGAAATGGCCATCAAATGAAGGGAGCGGGAATTTGTCGTAATGTTTTGTTGGAGATGCAAGGGCTCATAGTTGTGGAGGATTATTTACCGATAAAAATGAGTAGTTCTGATGTAATCTTGGGGATCAAGTGGTTGTCAACCTTGGGTACCACGCATTCAGATTGGAAAAACCTCACTATGAAGTTTGAAATGGGAAAGGATACGGTTACATTAAAAGGAGACCCAGGTCTATGCCGCACAGCAGTTTCACTCAAGACAATGTTGAAAGAGGTGCGTGAAGAAAAAGCTGGGTTTGTAGTGGAGCTTCTATCACTGGAAACTCAGAAGGAGAGGACTGAGGAAATACCTCCAGAAGTGGTAGCAATATTGGAGGAGTTCAATGGGACATTTCAGCAACCAAGCGGCTTACCTCCAAATCGAGGACAAGACCACGCTATCATCCTTAAAGACGGAACAGAACCAGTGAACGTTCGGCCGTATAGGTATCCGTATGTTCAGAAAGCTGAAATTGAAAAATTGGTATTGGAAATGCTTGGTGCAGGGATTATATGCCCCAGTAGCAGCCCCTTTTTCCAGCCCAGTGTTGCTTGTTAAGAAAAAAGACGGGAGTTGGCACTTTTGTGTAGATTACAGAGCATTGAACAAAGTGACGATTCCGGATCGTTTCCCGATCCCGAACATCGATAAGCTTCTTGACGAGTTGTTTGGAGCCAAACTGTTCACCAAGTTGGACCTCAAATCCGGCTATCACCAAATCCGGATGCATCCCTTTGATGTCCACAAGACTGCTTTTCGAACACACGAAGGACATTACGAGTTCTTGGTTATGCCCTTCGGCCTAACCAATGCTCCAGCGACGTTCCAATCACTCATGAACTCGGTATTTAAAGGTTTATTACGTAAATGTGTGCTTGTCTTTTTTGACGATATTTTGATTTTCAGTAAATCTATGGCGGAGCATGTGGAACACATTCGGCTAGTATTGAACATTCTTCAAAAAAAATGAGTTGTTTGTGAACTACAAGAAGTGTAGCTTTAGGCAAAGTAGCTTGGAGTACCTGGGTCACATTATAGGCCAAGATGGGGTGAGAGCCGATCCGGAGAAACTCCGGGTGATGAAGGAATGGCTGCTTCCAACTAACACAAAGGAGCTGCGAGGATTCCTTGGATTGACGGGTTACTATAGACGATTCGTCAAGGGGTATGGACAGATTGCGGCCCCGCTTACGAAGCTGCTCAAAAAGGACTCCTTCAGTTGGAACGAAGAGGTAACAGAGGCTGTCCAGCGGTTGAAAGACGCCATGATAGCTGTCCCGGTGTTAGCACTTCCAGATTTCAGTACACCATTTATGCTGGAGACTGACGCATCTGGCTCAAGAGTGGGGGCTGTCTTATCACAGCATGTTAGGCCCATTGCATTTTTAAGCCACGCATTATCAAACAGGCAGCGGATGAGGTCGGTATATGAGCATGAGCTGATGGCGATTGTATTCGCTGTCCAAAAATGGCGTCACTACTTATTGGGCAATCATTTTGTGGTCAAAGCAGACCAAAAAAGTCTCAAATACCTTTTGGAGCAGAGGTTGGTGGCTCCTGAATGTCAGAAATGGCTCACTAAGTTAATGGGCTATGTATTTGAGATGCATTATAAGCCAGGGAAAGAAAATGTTTCCGCTGATGCTTTATCCCGTTTACATGTTGGGGCTGAATTTCACAGCATCACAGCGTCTCAAGTGCTTCACAGAGACACTCTCCTGGCGGCAGTACTTGCAGACCCAAAGCTGTCCAAACTTGTCGAGGAGTTGTGGGCTGATCCAAACAGTAGAAAAGGTTGGGCATTACACAATGGACTCCTTTTGTACCAAAACCGGGTTGTAATACCAAAGGAGTCAGTGATGGTCCAACAACTATTAACTGAGTTTCATTCCACACCAATGGGGGGACATGGAGGATTTCTGAAAACGTATAAAATGCTCATTCGGGAGGTATTTTGGGAACGCATGAAGGCAGATATTCAGAAGTTTGTGGCCTCCTGCCCAATATGTCAGCAAATGAAATATGACAACCTTTCTCCAGCGGGCCTTTTGCAACCATTACCAATACCCAAAGAGGTGTGGGAGGATATTAGTATGGACTTTGTGGAGGGATTGCCTAAATCCCAGGGATACAATGTCATCTTTGTTGTTGTGGACCGCCTAAGTAAGTACAGCCATTTTATGCCTTTGAAGCATCCTTTTAATGCCAAGAAAGTGGCGGAAGTTTTTATTTCGAGTGTGGTCTGATAAGCAAATGGATGAAAATAAGGTATGTTTATTGATAGTATAGCTATAGCCTCGTAGTATACTCTACAAGCACTAAGCTACCAGCCACTAATGGCCCCTTTCAGCATTCAGCCGAATACAATACCAGTTTTCAGATAGTCCTTGCACTACCCTCTCCCCCCTTTACATAGTACCCTCTCTCTCTTCTAACTAACTCCCTAACCGATTACTCCCCCTCGCTCACAATCTGCTCTCTCCTAGTATTCCTTCTAGAATACGTGAGCAAGGGCTTAGGGCCCATGTTCTGCTCCTGCCTCCTATTCCTCCTAGAGTAAGTTAATATGAGCTTATGACCCAAAGGGCTATCAATTCCACCCTCTGCGAGATTTGGCTTGTCCTTAAGGCAGAAGGAAGGATATTGTTGCTGCAGATGTGCAGCAGCTGTCCAGGAAGCTTCCTCAATTGGCTTCCCCTTCCACAACACTAACCATTCGACAATCGGCTCATGATCTTTCTAGACAGTACGCTCAGCAAGGATGGCTTCGGGAGCAGGAGGCTCGATGGAGTCAACCTCAAGTCCAGCAGGAAGAATAGGCTTGGGTACGTCGTTTCCTACCACCTTTTTAAGCTGAGAAATGTGAAAGACTGGATGAACTCGGGAAGTATCCGGAAGGGCCAACTTATAGGCAACATTTCCCACCCGAGCTAGCACTTGAAAGGGTCCATAGAAACGGGCTGAAAGCTTAGGATGAATTCGACGTGCTACTGAAGTTTGCCTGTGGGGTCTAAGCTTGACATAGACCCAATCCCCCACTGCCAACTGAACATCTCGCCGCTTAGTATCTGCTGCAGATTTCATGACTTGCTGAGCTCTAGCAAGATGGAATTTAAGCTGCCTTAGAGCTTCATCTCTATCAATCAGCACCTGATTCACAGCATCAACCATTGATTCTCCAATGAGGAAATGAGGAATGGTAGGAGGAGGTCGACCGTATACTACCTCAAACGGGGTTGTAGAAGTGGCGGAGTGAAAAGAGGTGTTGTACCAAAATTCAGCCCATGAAAGCCAAGTATGCCAAGGTTGTTGGAGCTCATCACCACATTCAGCCCTTACCACCAATGCTTTCTGATAGCATGGAATAGCAAGTGGAACCAGAGTCTATCAAGGCATTTAGAATGCGGGCGGATGGCATGGAGGTGTTGATTGTGTGGAAAAATCTTCCTAGCTTTGAAGCTACTTGGGAAAAAGCTGCAGATATAGACTTGCAATTTCCAAATTTCCACCTTGTGGACAAGGTGAGTTTGATTGGGGGAAGTAATGATAGGCCTTTGAAGGTATATGGGAGGAGGAAGAAGTCCAATTCAGTCACGAGTGATCCAACCTTCAGCCCACCTATTGAAGATCCGGCTAAGGCAACTTGAGGCCAAGGAAATAGAATAATTTTAAATGCTTTCAATAAGATTACGAGATGTTAGTTTGTTGTAACAATATTCCATGTAATCATTTGTGCCTATCGTGGGCGGGCCAGTTTGTTATAGAGCTAGTTATCTTTAAATAGGACTGTGAGGGAATAGAAGGGGATCTTTTTCTGGGTATTC
>JANITX010000008.1:6705893-6717540 GCA_027564395.1 Erythroxylum ulei
GTAATTAATAAGGGTATATCAGATATTTCATTAACTTTCTTAATAAATGTGCATTCCTCTAAAACGACACTTATTATAAATTGAAGGGAGTATATTTTATCATTGTGAATGTTTGACTCCAATGCAATCATTCAAACCATCAAAAGATTAATAAGAGTTGTAGAGAACTTTAAATGAAGTTGAAATTATTCCATAATTGAACTGAATTATTGAAATAACAAAATATCCAACTTCACCGCTGTATCTTTTACTAATATGTTTAACATAAAGCATGTTTTATTATTGGAGATGTTTTACTCGAGGGCAAACTGTGGCGGAGTGGAGGGCGGAAAATTTAAAGCGAACCAGTACAAAGTATTTGCAAAGGAACTTAAAGCGGTAAAATGATAGAACAGACGGAGAGAAAAAAAACAGAAGACTTTGAGTGAGTGAGAGCATTGAAAGGTTAAGAATGGAATCAGAGAGCATCAGCCGTCACAAGGCCACCAAACGCCCACGAGACTCCGACGACGACTATTTGGAGTTCAACAATGCCCGAGACGACGTCGACCTTTCTCTCCTCGAAGCCCTCGAGAAATCCCAAAAGGAAAACGGCGTAGAAGTGCTCGACCTCCGTACTCTTAAGAAGCTTGTTCTCTCCTTCGAGCGCCGCTACAAAGAGAACATTGAAGCTCGCCTCAAGTACGCCGACCAGCCTGAGCGCTTTGCCGATTCCGAGATTGAGCTGCACCAAGAGCTCGAAAAGCTCAAAATCCTCGCCGGAGGACCCGAGCTCTACCCCGACCTTGTCAACCTCAATACCATTCCTTCTATTTTGGGCCTTCTCTCTCACGAAAACACCGATATAGCAATCGACGTCGTGCAATTGCTTCAGGATCTCACCGACGAGGACGTTCTGGAAGACAACGACGAGCCTGCTAAGGTTCTAGTTGATTCACTCCTCGAAAACAACGTCTTGGAGTTGCTGGTCCAGAATCTTCAAAGGTTATCGGAGACTGATCAGGACGAGATGGCCGCCGTCTACGGTACACTAGCTACCATCGAGAATCTGATTGAGGTTAAGCCGGCGGTGGCGGAGATGGTGTGTGAGAGAACCAAAATATTAAGATGGTTAGTTGGGAAGATAAAGATTAGGGAATTTGATAGCAATAAACAGTACGCGTCAGAGATATTGGCGATTTTGTTGCAGAACAGTACGGCAAATCAGAAGAGGTTAGGGCAAATGAATGGTGTGGATGTGGTTTTGCAGGCAGTGGCAATGTACAAGTCTAAGGACCCCAAGACTTCTGATGAGGAGGAGATGGTGGAGAATTTGTTTAATTCTTTGTGTTGTTTGTTGATGCCATTGGAGAACAAGGAGAGGTTTGTTAAGGCTGAGGGTGTGGAGTTGATGATTATTATCATGAAGCAGAAGAAATCTGCTTATGCTTCCGCCATAAGAGTTCTCGATTTTGCGATGACAAATTATCCGCCAGCTTGTGAACGTTTTGTTGATGTTTTGGGCTTGAAGACTGCTTTCGCTGCTTTCATGGGTAAGGCAAGTTACACTTGCTCTTGTTTCTCTTTTTCTTTGCAAGCAAAAGACGCAGCTTTTTGTTTGAATTTCTTGTTGGATATATATATATAAATGAAATAATTTAGTGGTTAACAGAATTTGTACCCGACATATGTCATACCCTACTGAGGTTTTACACGTATATTGTGGTTACCTCCTAGGTGTGGTGATTATTGTATTAACACAATCTTCTTCGTTATCCTTTAGATTCCTATTAGCAAGAAGAACAAGAAAGAAAGATACCAAGAAGAACTGGAAGAACGCATTGTGTCCTTGATAGCATCACTGCTTGGTGAGTATCCAGGTTCAACACTTTTAAGCATTGGGTGTTGTTGATAGCACACAGTGATGTAGGATGAGTAAAAGATATGTCAACTAGTTAATAAAACTCACAAAAATTAGAAAATCTGGGCTGTTGGATTCTGCTATGTTTGCTGGAATTTGAATTTCACTGCTGGAATTTCGGTATATGCTGGTGAAGTTCAGATTAAGGTTGCTGGAAATATATATTGAAATTTCTGGAATTATAAACAAATAATGGGTAGTTCTATGAATTACTTGTAGGATAATGAAACTATGAATGACTTCTAGAGTTTAAGAATCTCTTAAAATAAATTATCATAACTTGTTTGAGTTTGTATAAAAATCAGTCTTACTTTCATTGAAAGGTTTATTACATATGTGGAAAAAATTTGGAACCCTAAGCATAATTGTAAAAAGATTCCCAACTAAGATTTCTGAAATAGATTTTAATTGTATGCTAATAAAAATTCTTTGTTCATAAATAAGTACTACATAAATTAGGACAATATAATTAACAATATTAGGACAGTAACTCTTTACTCTTCATACCATCAAATTAAAGCTTGTGGTTGAGAAATCTACTCTCTTTTTCTTTCCTGTATTTAACTTATAGACTTTAAGCTATTATGCATCACACAGTACCTTGGAAGTGTTATTTATCCCTTCTGTCGTAAAAATCAAGGGAAAGAGACCAAAAAAAAAAAAAGAAAAGAAAAGAAAGAAAGAAAAAGGACAAAACTAATAGTAGCATGTTTGCATAATGCTAGCCATTGTTGAACATGAATGCAGATGGGATTAGTGTGGGTTACTATATGCACGTAGTTGCCAATAGTTGTAGAATAGTGCTGCTTTTCTCTCACCTGAAACAAAAGTACAATCTTGAGTGTTAAGTGATCTTGGATGAATGTGTACCTCATCAGGTGGGATTTTAAGAGGTTCAAGAAGGGACAGGCTGCTTGCCAAGTTTGTTGAGAATGAGTATGAGAAGATAGATCGCCTCATGGAACTCTATATGAGGTAATCCTTCTTCTCTGTATGGAAACTGAGATTCTACCAAACCCACCTACTTTCTTCCATCTTGCTGATATTCCACTGAGAATTGTTTTACTTGCTCCTGGAGCAAACCATGCAGTAGTAGTTGCTATAAATTATATGCTAAGACTGACACTCACTCGTTGGATTTCTGATTAATCATTTGAGCAGGTATTCAGATAGAGTAAAAGCAGAGACTGAACGGATGGACCAACTTGAACTTGATGATTTAGAGGTAATGTAATTGCATCTTCATATGGATATTCTTCGAGTCAACAAGTATTTTACTTACAGGAATGAGTGGGTTGGCAGATGGATGAAGAGGAAAGATACAACCGTAAATTAGAATCTGGACTTTACACTCTTCAGGTTAGATCATGCCAATGTTGTTGATTTCAACTAATCTTTCTGATAGTTGAACTCATGATAGTTCAAAACTGTATGTTGTTGCTGTTAGAAAAATTATACTTAGTTTCATTAAATTGAATTTGTGAATCATTGTCTCTCTTGAATTATTATGATGGCTTTTGTACCCCATGTAGACTGAATTAATAGTACCATAGACACTGAATTTAACTACATCATGATCTGATGAGAAGAAATTAACTTAACAAGGATCAATTTAGTGTGGATAATGGACAACAATACAGACGGGTATCTCATTGTCAAGCTGTAATTTATTGTAATGATAATGAAAGGGAACCACTTAGAATTTGGGTGTTATTCCTGCATTATATTCACGTCTGCTGGTTGTAGTACTGTGAAATCACACTTTTACACTGAGATCTGCCTTTATTTTTGTTTTTCTTCTCCCTTTATGATTGTCAAATTAGTAGTTGGACTACTACTGTGTTACTTGTCTAGTGTCTTTTACAATTTTTCTTTGTTTCCATCTTATCCTCCAATTAGGATTGTATTTGCGAATCCAAACTCTAGTATAATTAAGTGGTGAAAATCCTGTATGTCAACCACTGCAAGATTCAAATTATAAATTTGCCTACTAACTTATGATTTTGATCTATAACAGTGGGATCCTTTTGAGAGTGTTATACCTTCTTGCCCTATTAGCCATTTCTTAAACCTACAATAATAGTAGTGCAAACTCAAAACATAGGGATCCGTCACTTTTAGGGTTTTAGGAATCACTTCTAAATCAAAGTATCACTCCTAAAGAGAAAGCAGCACACTTCCCTGCAGAAAGTCAAAAGATTCCCATCTCTCCTTCGCAAACAAAAAAGTTAAACCTGAATAAGATACTTGCTATTCAAGCCCTACAAAGACATGGGATTCTTTACTTATTATCTACTAAGTATATATTAAATCCCAACATATTAAGCAATGTTTTTAAAATCTAACCAGTATTAGACTGTCATAAAATCGGTTAAAGATTAAATAAAATTGATTAAAAAATTTGTCTTTATTCATTCAAAAATTTAAAGTTTAATTGAAAAAAGAGACTATTAAATGAAAATTAATTGTTTTATTTTAGTTTATAAAAACTGATTAGTTTATGAAAACTCATTGATTAATTAATAAATTGATCGGTTTTTAATAACAAAAAATATTAAACTAATCCAACCTGAAAATTGAAAATCGAACTGAAAAGTTGGTTGGTTTAAAATTTTCACTATTAAATTGGTTGAGTAGATTTGATTTTTAAAACATTGATAACAAGATCCTTAAATAAAGTTATTTGATTTTTAACTTATAGCAATAAAAATTACAAGTAGAGGAGTTTAGGGAAGATAAGACATAAACTGATCCCACTCCCCATCAAAACCGCTGTGTTTCCTAACTTTTTCCCTTAGTGTTTCAATGCTCATTGTACACTTGGGCCGATATTGCTTTGCACACTATCTCTCTTTGCATTCTCTAGATCCAGTCTCATAAAGTCCATTCTCTTCCTTATCTCTGGGCACTAATGGTTCATCTCTGTTCATTCTCATCTCATTCGAGCCATCTTCAGTTGTTTTTGTTCTCTCTTGCTCTAGTCTAACTGCCATTAGGGGATTGCTATTGGGTGGGCCATTGTTGGGAGGGCCATGACCTGAGGTGATTCATTAAGAAGTTCCTATTGTGGGTCTAGTATTTTATGAGCTACTTATTGTCCTCATATAAGGTAATCCATACCTATCTACTTGATAAAAAAGAAGTGAAAGTTGGTACTCTTACCCACAGATTTCGTCGATACCTAGCTCAAGCAAATGAAACCAATTATAGAAAATGAAAAGTTATGTTTTATTCTTATATCCCAATAATTTAAGCTTCAAACATGTTAGCATTCTTCAACCCATATCCCCTCAAAATTAAGTGTGTATTATAGTTAATAGAAAGGTACTCCCTGTTTGGAAATTATGAAGGCACCTCACTTGAAAAAATTAAGAAGTTTGAGTCCTTTAACCTTCATGTCCTAAAATGAATTATAGAGTTATGTAGGAAGATGCCCAGATCACAAACTCTTGTGTTTTCCCTTTCTATCCAAACGCTAAATTCAACGATAGTTGATACATATTTATTTTCTTGAAATATTGACTTAATCACTACCTTTATATTTTCAGTATTGTTCTTATTCTTTCTTTTGCTTTTTGCTTGGAAATGCAGCTGATTGCTGTTATTCTGGGCCATCTATGGTGTTCTGAGTAAGTTCTTTTTAAGAATTCTCTTCTTCTGTTACTGTTGAAATTAGTATTTTGCAGTTCTTGATTCCTTAATGATGCTTCAATTGTTTCTTGCAGGCACCAGGGATTGAGAGCAAGAATTGAATTATTACTGAAGCAGCATAAACTTACTAAGCAAGATGTCAAGGATATACTTCAGGTATATGCTTTGCAGCTGTTTTTATATTTGGCTGGGTAACTTTATTGCATTTATCTTCATTTTTGCTTGCTCCACACTACCTTTTTCCTATTCTTTAAATGCTTTCTTTGTTCGAGGATTTCTAATGCATTCATTATATAGAGGTTTCATTGTTCTAAGTGCAAATTGCTCTAATACGCTGCAAACTTTCTAGAAAACTTGATGTCTAATACTTCCTCTTTTGACAGAATTTTAAAAAAATTATTATTTTTCATTTTTTATTGAAAAAGCCTGCTAGTTTTGTTGAGGTGACACATTCAATATCATTGTCTTTTCATGCATAAGAAATTATTCAGTAAGGAGACTGCTAATTTGTAGATTTTGTTGTAAGAAAATTGAGAAGTTCCTGGTCTGCCCATTTTAGCTAAATGCTGGGCTAGTATGCAACATTTTTAAGGGCATTCAGTATTGTGTATTATGTCTCTTTGTATATATAGACCCTAGTCACAGGATTTTCTATTGTCAAATTTCTTGTAACCAACTCCCGTTTAAGCAAATTCAGAACACTTATTCTCCAATGTTTTTCCCTGAAGAGTGATCCGACTTCAGATGTTGTACTTCAATTATCCATTGCCTTGTTATCTAGTTGGTACTACCTGGTTTAAAAGTTGTGGTAAATATACGAAAGAATCAACTGCACAAGTTTTGTCTTCTGGAGTGTCTTTTGCAATGATCCGTTTTATGTATACACTTCTGTTAGATAGGTAATTATTGTTTAGTACACGCAGTATATGAAAGATGGGAAGAATTGCCGTTCCCTTGCTATTTGAAGCTCAGATCATGATTACATATCTAGCCTTTTTCCTGAGATTGAACTATCATGACACACATTTGCTTGCTTGTTTTTGGAAATTTTAGGAATATCATGACAACATTGGTGATCTGGATGGGCCAGAAGAGAAGGAACGAGCACAGTCAAGGATACAGAAATTTATTTCTGCTTTTTGATCGTGTTTACTAATATTCGAGTTGTTAGGTAAGATTGGGATATATATATGATTGTAGCCGCTACTGATTGAGCAATGGCTTTCAAATGTGTTTACAGTGAGTAATATCCCATATAATTTAAGCCACTTCTTAGTTTTCACGAATTGCATTCCTCCACTGCTTAAACAATAGCAGGCGAATGGAAGGTCAGCGGGCAGTGACGACGAGGATAGAGCGAGTTAGTCATTTGGGCACAGTGACATTGATGCGAAAGCTGATGATTTTATGATTTTATCAACAAATTCAAGCGGCAACTCGGGTTGCAAAGACTCGACTCTCTTTTGCGCTGCAATGAAATGTGTTAGAATTTGCAATAGACTTATTAACCCATACATGAAAAAAAATTAGATCACATATAAATTTAAATGAAATAACATCTTAAAACTAATTGATGATACGTGGAGTAATTCGTTAAGTTTATAAGTTATTCTTCTTTTTTCTTTTTTTTTTAATGTGGGACAAATTTTTATTTTATATTTTAACACCCTTCTTATGTATGAGTTAATTTAAACTTTAACATATGACATAATCTATTATTTTTTTCAAGGTGTTAATGATTAACATAAAAATAATCTATTTTGATATTATGTTAAAATTTACAATAGATTTATAGGCTCATACAAGAAAGAAAATTAAACCACATATAAGTTTAAGTGAAATTTTATCTTAAAATTAATCGGTAATAAGTAGAATAATTCAATAAGTTTATATGTTAGTCCTTTTTTCTCCGGACAAGTTACTACTTTATATTTCAACAAAATGTTGCTCGGAAAACAGAAAGCATGAAAAATGAACAAAACATACAAACAAAATTAAACCCATTTCACATATGCAGTTCTGTATTGTTTTACATGATTCACTTCATGTCTAGTGCTGTAACGTTTGACCGGCGGCATTTAAACTATAGTTAAAGGAAAGTAAAAGCTTTGACTCAGGCAGCAAAACTATAATTACAATCGTGCACACGATAAGATTATTAACACACAAGCAAAACCCCAAGGAAGATTATGGTTGACGAAGAAGGGTGATGGCAAATGAAATGGTGCACGCCATAAGACCGATCAAAGCCAAGAAGCCATATTTCCTGTGAAACAAACCGGTAAAAGAAAGGTATTGAAGAATATCTATTCAATTAAAGAGAGTTGAGTGTGTGATGTAGATACCCAATTTTAAGGCGATTTTGGGGGTCGCCACTAGCATAGCCGGTGAAGTAGAAATAACGAGTGATAACATAAAGAGATCCAAGAACAGCGCTCACACATGGATGCCTCATCCCTCCCAGTATCATCATCACAAAGAATATCGGCATCAGCTCCAGCGAGTTTTGGTGACCTCTCTAATCAAATCATTTTGATTTCATGTTCCCATCCAAAATTGAATTAATTTAACCAACCAGAAATTTAGTTACCTGAACACAGTTGAAGAGCTTGGCTTCTTTGTTCTCGGATTCAACAGCGTAGAGACTGGGATAAGCAACTTTGTACTTCTTTCGGGCTTTCCCGACTTGGGCAGCCATCCAAAAATTTAGAAAGGTATAGGTAACCAGAACAAGAACTACATACCCATAATCCCTACCCAATATTATTCCTCCTCCTCCACCCATCTATCTTCTCTTCTTCAGTTATCTCCGACTCCTTGTTTGCACCGGTACTGTTCGTGATCGTGTCTCCTATCCCAAGCGCTCTTGTTTAAGCCTAATTGTACCGTAAGCGACTCTTATAGTCCACTCTTAGTTACTCGCCGCCCAATGTTTTACGAGGAAAAATATTTAACAAAGGCGCCGGCTTTTATAGGTAAACAGTAAATAAAACACATTAAAACGACACTCCCTATGTCGTAATTAGAAGTATATCTTGTACTCTTTCCTGTTTAAAATGAGAGTTGTTTTAAAAAGATACATAATTATTAAAAAAATTAATGAAATATTTGATATACCATATTAATTGTATGTTGAATTGTCTTGAAAATGTAATATGTGTTATTAAGATGTGAGAGAAATTAAAAGGTAATTTTGAAAATAAAATTATAAACATACATAAAAAATAATAAATAACACTTATTTTTAATAATTAAAATATTCTTAAAGTAATTTTTTTTAAAAATAGGATAGAGTATATCGCAATCGTTTATTTCGTCAGGTTTTGTAAAGTCAGAAAGTAGCGCCATTGCCAGTTAAAATAACCTAGAGGTAACGACGGTATAATTGCTCAATTAAGAGCACATGATATTGTATCAATCAACTACACCAATGTCTACAATTACCAATTAGTTAGGCGGCGTATACACAGAAACACCGATTATTCCTGAAATAACTTGACGCTTAAACAAATAAGCTTCAACCCTGTAAATAGCATGGTAAATTATCCTCAAGTGAGCATTTGATTCTAGGAAAAATTCTCGTATTGACAAGTCAAAATATATGAGATATTAAAGTTTTCAATTTATTTATAAAAATAATTGATGACTAATTTAATATGAAAATAAATATTTCTTTTTTAATCGTATTTGAATACTCAATAAAAATTAAAAATAGTTCTGAGTGAAGTTGCATCATGATGTAAATAAGAATAATAAGGAGCTGGGCCGCACTCAAGATGCTTAAATTTTTTTTTCTAAAATCTAAACTCGACTCAATTCTTGATTAGATTTGAGAAGTTCGATTTAAGTTCGAGTTTAATCAGATTAAGAGCACCTTGAAGCCCAATCAGACTTAAGTAACTTGGAGTGAGCTTAGGCCCAATTAGGTTGAGTCAAGCCTAATTAGATCGAGTTAGATCTAAAGGCCAACACTTTTAAATAAATATTAAATTATCTAAAGCCGATTTAGGTTAGGTTAAGCCCAAAGGGCCAATCTGTGAAGCTTTATGCATCAATTAGTACTTCTTAATTCTCATATTGAAAGTGAAAAGACAAGGAGAAAAATTACTTTATAAATAGAATAATTGGGTCATTGACTCTTTCACGAATCTCCAAAGGGATTGGACTTTTGACCTTAACTTTACCTAATTAGGTTTTAAGCCCCTTATCCTAAATGTGTTTTTATTATTAAAAATATAGTTTTATTTAAAAATAATAACATTATTTTGTTATAGTTAGACTTTGGACCAAGCTAGGATGTGGAGCCTGAATAAAAGCCTAAAAATTTTAATAAATAAAAGTCTGAATCTGACCCAAAACTTAATAACCTTGAGCCAAGTCTGTTATTTGTTGATTTCAAATAAGGCCAAACTAGGTCCAATTGAATTAGGCTCGATTGTTTTACTAACTCTAAGCGTAACTACCCATTTTTTGTAGTTACTTAGTTATGGTAATGCGACTATTTTCTATTGTATAAAGCAATTACACTATAGTTGTCTTTGATAAAAAGAGAGGAAGGGAGAGAGTGTAAGGGACAAGGAGGCTTTAAAAAAAGGATTAAATAAGTTTAAACTTTCAATCCTAAAAGATACAAGCACAAATTTTATAAAGTAAAATTATAGGAGTAGTGTAACAACCCAGACCACCTGCCCACAGATATTGTCCGCTTTGGGTTGTCCCTCAGGCCACACTCCTCACGGTTTTGCTCTTCCCATCCTTGGAAAGACGCATGTTGTGGGGGAGAGGTATCGATACCCTTATAAGGCGTACTTCGTTCCCCTCTCTAACTGATGTGGAATCTCACAATCTCCATCCCCCTTAAGGCTCAGCCTAGCTGGCACAACGGTTCGGGTACCGGCTCTGATACCATTTGTAACAGCCTAGACTACCCGCCTACAGATATTGTGAGATCCCACATCGGTTGGAGAGGGAAACGAAGTACGCCTTATAAGGGTATGGATACTTCTCCCCCACAAGACGCGTCTTTCCAAGGGTGGGAAGAGCAAAACCATGAGGGGTTTAGCCCGAGGGCAATCCAAAGCGGATAATATTTGTGGGCGGGTGGTCTGGGCTGTCATAAGTAAAGAAAGTAAATGTAAAATTTTATTAAAATACAAACTTAAGTGGTATCATTGAATAAATACATAAGTGTCTTTAGCTAGAGTCATAAATACTAGACTTATAAAAAAGGATTAAACAAGTTTAAACTTTTAATCCAGAAAGGCATAAGCACAAATTTTATAATGTAAAATTATGGGAGTAAAGAAAGTAGAAGTAAAGTTTTACTAAAATACAAACTTAAGTGGTATCATTGAATACATATATGAATGCCTTTAGCTAGAGTCATAAAATTATTTAGTTTATCTATCTAATCTTTATATAAGAAGTTATACTCTTAAGGTACACTTTTCTCATAGTTATAATTGCTCACTTGAGTATAAGAGTGTCTCTTTGAGAGAAAATTATAGTATTTTCAAGTGCTTTTAATTATGTCTAACTGCTAATTGTAATAATAAGAAATAAGAGGTTTTCTTAAATACATTGTTAAGCTCCATCTATGAAGACCAAACTTACTAATTGCTTTTACAAAAAGTGAGCAATTCATCAACTTGTGAAAATGGATCTTAAATAAGGTAATTCGTTATATAATCTCACTAGGATATCTTAGCAATTGAATCAATCATATTGATCACTTAAGAGGGAGGGGGGTAAATTAAGTGTTTAGAAAAATAACAGCCCACAAATTTTTGCAAGTATTATGTATACCTATTTGATATAAGACTAAATTTAGCAAAGGGTATGAATTGCTCTCTATCTTTTAGGTCTAGGTTATTGGTATCACATTATACTTTAACATTTTCAAAATGGTACTACTGACAACCTTAATCCTAATATAATTAAGTTTTTGACAATTTTAAGTATACGTGTCATCAATTTACCCTATATGAGGTTATAACTAGGCAATTTGTGTAACATCCCACTTCCGTAGAACGGGTGCTAGTGTACATGCCTTTATGGCTGTCCTAGATTAATTGGTACCGGAAAACTGATTACTGA
>JANITX010000008.1:6983890-6996848 GCA_027564395.1 Erythroxylum ulei
GAAACCATTTATATGGCCCAACCAGAAGGATTCATAGAGCCAGGTAATGAGCATAAGGTTTGCAAGTTGCAAAGGTCTATTTATGGACTTAAGCAAGCATCTAGGTCTTGGAGCATTAGGTTTGATAAGTCTATCAAAACCTATGGATTCATAAAAAACCTATATGAGCCTTATGTTTATAAAAGGATACAAGAAGGAAAGGTTACTTTCCTAATCCTGTATATCGATGACATTCTGCTCATTGGGAATGATGTAGAAATATTATCTACAGTTAAGGGATGGCTGAACGAACAGTTGTCAATGAAGGATTTAGGGGAGGCTAGCTATGTTCTAGGGATCAAACTTATAAGGGATCATAAGAACAAATTGATAGCCTTGTCTCAAATAACCTACATTGAGAACATGCTCAATAAGTTTGCCATGCAAGATTCCAAAAGGGGTTTCACACCTACTAAAGATGGAATCAAACTTGCCTAAGTCCCAAGAGGAGGTTGAATGCATGCATAACATTCCATATGCTTCGGCAGTTAGAATTTTAATGTATGTTATGCTTTGCACTAGACCGGATATCTGTTATGCAGTAGGACTGGTAAGTAAATTCCAGTCCAATCTAGGAATGGAGCATTGGACGCACTATTGAATGAATCTAGAATCAAGTATGTTTTTAAAGAATAAAATGAGTCGTTACTTTAATCTTAAAACATACATCTTAATATTCTTTTATTACGAACCACAATCTTGATGAGTGGTAAACTCATATGTGTTTCATTATAATTCTTGATATGATCGAAATGAATTTTTACAGATTATCAATCCAGTGTCTGCATATTGGAATTATTAATTGAAACATGTATTAGGGAACATTCACTCAAATAAAGAGTTTATAGTGATATCATCACTCCTAGATATTTTACAGAGATTGTTGATGAAACTGACGCCGGTAGTTTGATGGACTAGCTACCCATCAAGTCTTAATATCAAGATGAGATCTTGTATGTTAATCACCATATAGAGTGAAACGGGAGATCTAAAAGAAAAAACCAATTAAGGGCAAAATGATAATTTTATCCTTTATTGTGCGAATGGCTATAATATGGTTCATAATAGAGTTTGCAATTGGACATCTAATTTGAAATATGTGTTCTTATAATATTTAGTAATTCAAGAGTTCAGCTAATTATCTTTAGTGGAATGACATTTGGTTAATAAGTTAGAATTAATTATAATGAGATTAAATTAATTTTGGGCTTATTGGAGCTTGAATTATATAAGTCCAATTAAATTCCCCACTTGTATTCTAGAAAAGGTTATCAAGCAAAGTAAGAAAAATAAATAGAAGTTACCGAAAAGAAAATAAAAGGAAATGAAAAATTAGATTCGGAATAATAAGACCAAAATAATTTAATTAAAAGTTAATTAAATTAGGTTTTAAGCCTATGATTAAATTTTGGCCTTACACTAATTAATTGTTAATTAGAAGCCCAAAATGAACATTTAATATTAAGATGTACATCACTTCAGAAACAAACAACTTACCGAACATTCCAAGTAAAGAGCCTCAATAGAACCCAATTCTTCTCTAGGTACAATACAGACTAAACAAGAAAATCAGCTGGGATGCCAAGGAATCCAGGAAGCCAATCTCTCAACCCTAGCGAAAGAGGACAACCAACAGGAAACAGACCCACCAGGCGATCTTGATGAACCAGCTCTCTCTGCAATAAACCAAGTAAGTAGTACTCCTTCCTCTCCTTGGTTCCTAGTAGTTCTGGTATCAAGGGAGGGGCAGAGGGGGAATTTACAGCTAGAACAAATAGGAAATCAAGAAGGAAGTATAAGTAGAATTTAGTTCAGTTAGATAGTAATATGGATTTAGTCTTTTGGAATGTAAGAGGGCTCAATAGCCCTAATAAACATTTAGCTGTCAAGGCTAGTATTAGGAGATTCTCTACTGCTTTTGTGTGCATGACTGAATCCGGAATAAGATCCCCCTCTATTCTGAATGATATTTTTTCCTTGATGTTTCTTAGATGGCAATACCTCACCAATATTGATCAAGCTTCAAATGCTAGGATAGTTATTACTTGGAATACAGATAGATTTTCTTGCTCTAGGTTAACCTCTACTGATCAACTGATCCATTTAGACGTCATTCCTAACAATAGCTCCTCTCCTTTCCTTGTTACTTGTGTGTATTGGTCCAATAATCTCAATCATAGGAAACACCTCTGGATTGCTTTGAACCATATCTCTTCCACAGTAGGCAATCAACCTTGGCTAATAACTGGTGACTTCAATGTGATTATGTACCCTCACGAGGCAGAACCCCTGAGATCCTTGCCCTTGCAAGACATGAGGGACTTTAGGAAGTGTGTAGAAGACTGTGCAGTTTTTGATCTAAATGCTAGTGGTCCAACCTTTACTTGGACCAATAAACAAAGTGGTGATCTCTATGTTGCCAAAAAACTGAATAGAACTCTCATCAATTTAGAGTGGGCCTCCAAGTTTCCTAGCTCTTATAGTGTCATTCTCAATCCTAACATCTCATATCACTCCCCTTTAGTGGTTAGGGCCTTGCACAGTCAGCAGAAGCGATCCTTCCTATTTAGGTTCTCCAACTTCCTTGTTAACTAGCCTAACTTTCTTCAAGAAGTTGAAGAAGCTTGGAATAGTCAGATTAGAGGCACTCATATGTATCGGGTAGTGTCTAAACTTAAATTGATTAAAAAAGCCCTAAAATCCCTTAATTCTGGTCAAATAGGAGTTGTTAGTGTTCGAGTGGAGAGATGTCAGGTATATCTCAACAGTATTCAAGAGCAGTTGAGAGTTGATCTTCAATCTCACTTGCTGAAAGATAGAGAGCCTGAAGCCATTCAAGATTTGCTAAGAGCTATTAGAGATCAAGAATCCTTTTTCAAGCAAGCTGCCCGTATTAAATGACTTCAAGAAGGGGATAGGAACACTAAATTTTTTCATCAATCCCTCATTGCAAACAGAAATAGGAACAATATTCACTCATTACACCTGGCCAATGGGACTAGAATTGTAGGGCTTAAAAAGATTCAAGAGCAGTTCTTGGATCATTTCCAAACTTCTATAGGGAGCTCTAAATCTCTTCCTCCTTCTCAAGAGTTTGTGGCTTCTCTCTTCCCTATCCCTCTTCCTGAGAGCCTCAGTTCCTCCCTTATAGCTGAAGTCTCTTCTTAAGAGATCAAAGAGGCTTTCAATTCCCTTAACCCCTCCAAGGCCCCAGGCCCAGATGGTTTTAATGGTTTCTTTTTTCGCTATTCTTGGCAAACAATAGGATAGGAAGTCACTGAAGCCATTTAGAATTTTTTTGTTCATGGGAAGCTCCTTAAAGAGCTTAACTCTACCTTCATCTCTCTTATCTCTTTTAAAGATTTATATAAGTTTATCTCTAGTCCCCTATACAACTCCTAATATTTTATTCGTGATCTATTCACATGCATGTTCTCTCAAATTCTTCCATACTCAACTAATATCTGATCTAATTGGTAGCATAATTAAATCCATATTAAGAATATTCAAAGATACTTCACATAATTAAACCCCATTTCTTAAATAACATTGAATTAGTCTTAACAAAGACCATAATTAAGATTTTCTTTATCTAAACATATAAAACACTTAGCCACACCAACAATAATAAAAGAGATAAAATGAAAGACATCAAGGTAGAAAGAATTCTAGATGAAATTTTCTTATTCCAATCAGCTTTGACCTATTAAGATGATCTTTATTCCTCTTCTCTATCAAAACAGCTTTGAAATTGATCTATTGAGGGTTTTTGGACCCGCGATAACTAATCTAGATTTAAAATTAATATTGATCAAATAATTACTAACTTCACTAAAATTGGGGTTTTAATGCTTTAAATATGTTTTGTCTACCTGAGACATGGTCTTGCGTACGACGATGTCTTAGGTCATGGATCTTTTTGTATCTTTCCAGGAAGAGACACGGGCTCTTACATGCCCACGTCGTAGGTTGTCGAATTCTCTGCAACTTTTTTAGGTATAGACATAGGTGTATCTCAAGTTATGTTGCTTTTTAAAAATTATCTTTGTCGCGCAGTCTCCCTACAAGTCGTATTTTAAGTCATATGTTTATCTGCATATGGTCTATATAAGGATAAGGGCTCACATACAACCATGTATTAGGCCATGTTCAACCAAGAATTATGTTTTTCTTTTTATATTTTTCACTTGAAATCTTCTTCAATTCTTAATAAAGCTCATCAAAAGGCAACACCTTCAAAATTACTTAAAAATATAACATAAAGTGAGTAAACTAAGGTACTTTAAGTAGAAAATAAAGCAAAAGTCTTAAGGAAATTATATTTATATTTTACATTTCATACTTAAGTATCCATTTAGCTAGATAAAAAAAGTATTTAACTCTTTTCTTATTTCATAATTCAGCCTGCGAACTTAATTTTTTTAGTTAAACATCTTTATTGTTTTTTCCTTAGGTTTTTATCAATTTTTAGCCAATAAATTTGAGAGGCAACTTTATTCAAACTTTTATTTTTGGTATTCGATCTCATCTCTCCTTTAAACATCCGAAAATGTCAACAATAACTAATATTGGTTAGTAACCCCACATAACTCAGGTTATTAGATCAATTTTGAATCTTTAAAGGTACCTTTTAGAGATACTTTTGAGATGTCAAAAGTAATTAAAGGAGGATGGAAGAATAAATAGCCAAAAGGAAGTTTGAATAAGAAAGCTTAATGCTCAGTCAACCAACCTTGCCAACCGTGAAATATCTTAAATCTTCTTCAATCAGTCATTTGAGTGGACCACTCTACTTTTGGTTATGCAAATCTGTAATAATTACTTTGCTCCAAATATGGAGTGGTATCATATGTGCAAATGTTAATGAGCTAGGAAAAGCACAAATTGCACCTGAAAAAGGGCACTAGATAAAAGAGAGTATGAAGAATAGGAATAGGATGAATGGAATACACACCTGGGTACCTTTCTTGGTTAGGATTTGAAAGGTAAATCATCAATTAGGTATCCTTAACCATACTTCTTATGTTAGTATATTTCTTTATTACTTATACTTTTATTCATATTTGTTAATTTGCATCATTTTAAAAGTCAACATTTGCAAAGTGTTAGATAAATTATTCAAGTTTAGTTTCAGATGTCAACAAACTCAGATTCACCTTGTTAGATACATCAAAAGTACAACGCAAATACTAGCAATTAAGTTTGAGAAATGACCATAAAGTCACAGATTTAAACGACAGAAACAACCTTTTTGTAAAAATATATAAAAAAAATGTTGCTTATATTATAATCCTTTCCAGACTTCTGAAAATATAGAGTCTTGTGCGTTGAGTACATTGACTTGACTTTTTTATTTGTCTTACATAAACATTATTCATTTGATAAATATATAATTGACAATATCACTGACTCTTTTTATTTTATATAAAATTGTAAAATCTAATAGTAAACAAATCCATATGAATTTAAAGTTTTTAAATAAATCTTGGACAAATTTAAAATCCCAAACTTAAATATAGAAGTTATTAACAGTGGATGATTACGACTCGGAACTTGGAAGTAAGCATCTACACTAGGTTGGGAGGTAAGAAGCTAGCGGTGGTATGGCTATGGCCCCCCTCCTACCCCTACCGCTAAGTAGGTTGGTTTATCATGGCTAAGGAGAAGCAACTTTATGAACATGTCTCCAACCTCTTGTCAGGAAGAGAAATGCTAATGTTTTGTAAGCATCTTCCAAAGGCATGTGGACATGAAGAGCTCTTTGTTTTTGTAAAGGCAAACAAATCAATGAAAATGGATATATGCCTTCAAACATGAACATCCATGCAGTCCTTTGATTTCGTAAGACATCATGCGTCCCATGTCCTCTTGTGCGCTTTGGTTGTGACAAGTCCCTTCATCCCAATGTGACCTACATGTCCCAGATTTCCCTCTCACTTCTATTTAATGTACTCGTCATATGTTCCTCTGAAACAGGCCATTCACATGCTCCAAAACTACTTGTATAGTCCATATTAAAGACTCCTGCCTTAATCTATGAGTTTTTTAATCGACGTCCATTAAGATAAGAGTGATGGTGATATCTCAAAGACGATGTATCTGTATTCCATTTTAGTTAATTTAGGGAAAGACTTCGCGAGTCCAAACAACTTATTCATTATTCATTCGTTGTAGGGCCTAAAGATAATGATGGTCTTATATGCCTTTGGCATTGCATTACCGATCAAGAATATTGGTCAAACTTTATCAATGTAAAAACCCTTTTGCAAACTGCGTACTTGGTGATACGTCTAAACTCAAACTACCTAAATGTGCATTATTGAGTGTACTGCTGATGATTAGAACTACAAGAAGCTTATCTACATTTACCCCAAAACCGGAGAAGTTAATATATTATTATTAGTGGTCATGATTGCAAACAAAACAAAAAATGTTACCGATTCATTACTCAACCGCCTGATTTTTAATGGATTAGATAAACCAACTAGTAAAAGGAGTGAAGAGGACAAATATGTGAAGTTATAAAGAAGAATCGGTTTGTATGGATTAGTTGTTTGCCAGTCCTCAAGTCTGCAAGTGATCATAAAAACACGCAATTGTTATACACTGAACCATCAATTATTGGAATAAGCAAGAGATATGGATGGTTGTTAAGAACAATAATTCAAATTTCTGCTAATTTTGAGGTGTCTAAGTGCATCGGCTTTTCATTTTAGATGTAACATATCGACCTAAACATATATATGTTAGGTGAACATTCTGTCTTCGCATGAACCATTTTGATAAGCTTCTCAATAACCCTCGAAATGTCCAACTCAAGACACCTACAGCATAGGGTCTACTCCCAAACTTCCTTGTGAAAAGGGTTTTGCATACGTAGCTTAGGCGCATCCATGCTAAATGTTCTATGTTTCGTTGTTTATTCATTTGATTATGCATGGGTTTTTGTTCTTATTCCAAATTAAGCACGTACGCTTTTGTGGATGCTGTTTGTATATTGTTGTAATCAATTAGTTAAAAAATCTTATGTGGTGAGATATGATCTATTATCAGACGTCAATCCCAAATTTAACAGATCATTCATTTTTCTGTTGATATATGAAATATGAGATTTTATTAAATGGATTCTTAAGAATTCTTAATTTTGTATTCAGTGATATTTCTTTTAAAAGCACTAAAGTTGCTGGCTTAATATTATAAATAAATAAATAAGCTCCTGGATTTTGGATCTAGCAAGAAGAATTCAATGTATACACGAGATACAGAATTCTTGAAACCTACTAATTTTATGCTCGCAGGAAGTCCAACTTTGTTACTCATCTCTTAAACTATCCTTTTCATTTCAAGTAACATCTCTTTAATTTTAGCTGCTTATTGTTAGCTAGCCTATCATTTTCCATAACTATTCTTGTGATAATTATACTGACCTTTTATTTCGGTAACATCTCTTTACAACTCAACTCAACGTACCTCAGTGCATAAGGCTTTCTGTTTTGAGAGAGTCGAGGGAGGGTCATCAATATAAACAACCTTCCCTTTATATTTTTATAAAATGTCTATTTTCATGACTTAAACTTGTAATCTTCTAGTCACAAAGAAGCAACTTTACTAATTACTTTAATGTTCAACCTCTCTTTGATTTTACATATTTCAATCTTTTTAATTATTTCAATGTCTTCAACTAAGTCTTTATTATTAATTTACTTGAGATATCTATTTATTTTTCTCATTCATCTAATGTTAACATAACATTTCTAGTAATAAAGGGACCAAAATGAAAAGTAACAACATTAAATTAGATATTTTTAATATAAAATAATAGAAAAACTTGCCAAAGATATTTTTATTCTAACAACCTGATTTTTTTCTCAACAATACAAGGAAAATACACATATTTAAAATGGGAGAATAAAAAAACAGCATAAATAGAAAGATTATGAAATGAGTTATTCCATTATCTTAATTTCCAAGTTAGCATAAATAGTATATTTCTTTTTCTGGTTTTTTAGATGTTTATAAAGAGATTTATAAGTCATAATTTATGTATCTGTTCTTTAATCTACTTTTTTTTAATTGATTAGAAATATACAGTTACTAAATAGAGTTATTAAATTAAACATGTTCTAAATTAAATTTTATGATAATAAGATATTTATTGCTATGTTGTTAGAGTGTAGAAAATGAGAATATCAAGACAAACATCTCTCATGATATAAAGGCAAGATGAGAAGTTAAGCATCACTTTATGACATAAACTAATTGTCATGGAAGATGGGAAGTAAAAGAAAACCTTCTTAAAGAATTAAGAAGTAAAAGTAAAGCTTTAAAATGTTTTAGACTAGTCATTCAGGAGAAAAGAACATATAAACAAATAAGGTATTAGTTAATCAACTGATGAATACTAACACAAGAGACTCCAAAACACTTATGGACGATTGGTAAATTGTATCAATCAATCGTACAGATAGATTCATAAGGTCATATTTTGATAAACATTGAAGGACATGCTTTATGTAATGACTCTTTAGCGAGGAAACCAAGCATAAATATGCTCTCTTGAACCCTTAAAGAGTTAGAGATATAGAAAAATTCAGAGGAAAGACGGGATCAGATCTTCTATTCCCGTTAACCAGTTTTAACCCTGTGTTAATTAATTTTATCAATATATTTATGTAAGACCCACATAAATATGTAGACAAAATTAACTAATACAGGGTTAGAGTACCATTTTGGGAACAGAGGATTTCGTGCGAGGAAAGAGATAGAAGAAACAAGAAAAAAAACGGTAAAATTAATATTTTGTTGTGATAATTAAGATAAATAGTTGTTGACAGTTTTCATTAGTCTAACTTTCTTAAGGTATAATGAATTACCCCAATGAGAATTTGATCACATTATTCATGAGTCCTTGATAGCTCTTGAAACTGTTGGTAGCATTTTCGCTTTAATCATTGAAGAACATATTATATGGTAGCTTGAATAGTACGTGTAGGTTTAGGAGATACGAAATAAATGTTGTATATCTCTTACTTTCTCTTTTTTATATATTATTCAATCATTTCCTTTGATCATATTAGTTAGTTGAAATTAAACAAATTGTATTTGTTTCGTATCTTAAATGTCGTAATTTTTTTTAAAAAAATAAAAGTCACTCTGAAATTATATAACTCTTGGGTTATGTTCAATATTTTTAAACTTAGGGAGCATATAAGATTGTTCAGCAAAAGAAATATATGTAATATCATTTACTTAATTCGGAAAGAGAGTAACTTGAGAAATTTTCAAGGTAAGTAAAGGACGAGACAATAGCTTATACATGAGATATTGATAAGCCATATCACCGAGCAAAACTTAAAAGCTTATAACCTCGCCTTATTCACATTTGTTTATAATGACCCAGTTACTAATAACGACTCAATAAAAGTCTCGTTGATTAGAGAAGTCTTATAATACGCAACCTTATGCTATTTCTAATGAAAATTTGCTTGTCATACTACTTTATTAGTTCATAGTTAGCAGTAACTTGTATTTTTCTAACATTTTCCTTGTGATTTATTGTATTGCTTGTGTAAAGCTTTGTTTGTATCTTATTTCCTATTAATACAAGTCTGTTCTTAAAAAAAAAAAAGTTAAGATGGGATTTCTTTGTTTCTTTCTTTTATGTGAAAATTTTAATTATATTGTTTATTAATATGATATTGTCTTAACAAAATTAATCTTGATAAAGTATGATAATTTGAAATATAATAATTTGAGTGACATTAGTATACTTGTGCAACGTTGTATGTTACCATGCATACTTAGGGAGAATCCTAAACCTTATGAGCTATTTTAGGTAATATTTTCCTTAACTATTGATTCGATTATCAATTATATATTATAATTCTTTGTCATTATAAGAAAAAAATATTGTTGAATCAAGGAAGTTCTAACCTATGCTTTAATGATAACAACAAACTTATTGTTGACATTTTTATTAGTGTGTAAAAATTATAGTATCATGACAAACATTATTAAGGATATAAATAAGAAAAAAAATCTTTACAAAATTGAGAACATGAGTTGATTATTATTAAGTTATGGAGAAATTCAAGAATTAAGAAACAAGGATAGAGTTTTTAGAAGTCTTATAATGGTTCACTATCTAACATTGTCAATTGTAATTAGATAACAAGAAACTAAAGAAGATATTGGTAACAACTTATGAAATAGTTTCCATGAGAAATGAATAAATTATTTAAGAGGGTTTTTGCTAAGATCTTAGTGATTTTTTCCTTTTTCATTTCAATCATTTGAATTTGTTAGATAATAGATTCAGCCTCAAGTGTGAATTGTCAAAAGGAAGTAAGCTTAAGATAGACCAAAGTTATAAAATTTGTAACGTATCCCTCTCTCTTTCTATCATTTTTATGTTTATTATTTATTATACTTAATAGAGTTCGTTAGATGAAATCCATCAAATCAAATCTTCTAAAGAATTGCACCCATATAAGAGCCTTAAGTGTTGAATAAAATCTTAGAGAAAGTATCAATCATTTCAACACCTAATTCAACCTTTTTAAGTTCCTTTAGATCTAAGGAGTTATTCTTTAGTGTGTACATATGTAGATTATAGATCTAAAGGTTTGTTTGTTTTTTATCATGATGTAATGTTAGCTATATGTTTATATTATGTAATCTTGATAACTAATTACTTGGTACAAAACTATAAACTTATGAATATTGTATTACATGTTAGATTTTCATTGGTGAGGCTGCCCATATTAGAAAGAAACATAAGAGGGAAGTGACATATATAAATATATGACATATAATTTAATGTCTTAAGATTATTAAATTGAAGCTTGGACCATTTTCTTCTTGGGCATATTGAAAATTCAATATTAATATTAGACTTAATTTACCAAAACTCAATGAATAGATACTAATAGATCTTTACTCAAATAGGGATTCATGGAGTGATGATCTAATATTAGTATTAAAGTTTAGCTTGGTGAAATATGATAAATTGATATTTTTGAATTTGAATTTGATAAAAGATAATTCAATGAGTGGCTAAAATGGTGTCTTATTAGTTTTTAATTGAAAGAAAATCAACTCAACTTAATAGTAAAATAAGAGTTAGGTTGGTACAACATAATAAATAGAGACTTATCTAATTGATTATGATGAATTATGATTTATTAGGAGGCATAAATGACTTAACTTTTTGGTCAAAAGGGAACTAAATCAATGTATCACACTTATTTTGCAAAAGGGACGTGTTAAAAATTCTTTATAAGAGTTATATCACAAAAGCAAATATATAAAGAGAAGGTTATACATACAAATATAGACTCATCATAAGTCTTTGCTTATGGTTTATGATTGAAAGATGCCATCATTAAATTGTAAAATGACTTAAACTTGATCTGGTCTCTCTACAATGACTTAAACTTGATTTGGTTTCTCATAAAGTTCCCCTAACTTAAAAAATTATATGTCTAACAATATAATTAAGTACACTAAAAACAAAATTTATGATATTTTTAGAAGAGAATATAAGTTATCTATATTTACATTAACACTTGGATAAAGTGGATTAGTTTATAAAGTTTGATAGGTTAAATTCAAAATTTAAGATTTATATTTTAATAATATTATATTTGCGTTTTTACCTAAAATAAGCTCAAAAAATATTAAGGAGGAGTTTGAATTGTCTAAAAGACAAAAATAACTCAACCAAATCCAATAATTTTTCTTTCATATTTGACAATTTTTTTTGTCCTTTATATTGTAATGTATTCATACTTAATTATTTTCAAATCAATATTGGAAAAACTTAGTTTATTAATATCTCTTTTATATTATTTAATAGTAGAAAGAGTGGATTTTTCAGTTATATATTTGTATCTTTTTTTGGAGTTAGACTAATCCCAAGTACTTTTATTTTTACAATATTTAATTACACACATTGTTTTAAATAAATTTTAAATTTATTTAATTATTATTTAAAAATATTTTTCTAGTAGAAAAACCTTTGGTTTGTACTACTTTTTATTTGATAAATAGCTGAATTGGATAAATATACCAAAATATTCTTTATACTATTTTGATTTTATAAAATGTGACCCTTTTTCTTTACTATTTTGTATAAATTTAGGTACTTTTGTCACATATTCTAAAAATAAATGAAACATTTTTACCAAATATTTAATTCGTCTCATATCTAAACTTTTACAAGGAAAAGGGCACTAAAATAAGAATAAAACATATATTCTATTTGGTTAGAATTCTTACAACACTTGAGTCTAATTATATTAATTTTCTACCAAATTGATTTATCCTAATTATTATCTTGAAAGCAAATAGTTGTCATTCTAGCTAGCCGCAGACTACGTGTAGGCAAGAGGGACGACCTATAGAGGAGCAGCAGCTGTATGTGTTATACAAATCAACAGCCTAACGACAGATGGTGGTAGCCACTGGCCATGCAGTTTTACTACAGTGACCCAAATGGTTTTTGTCCATTGTCATTGTTGAGGTCTTTAATTAAAACCGACCTGAGGATACGCGACTAGAGGACACCTACCTTTCATTACTGACATTTCCTGCCCTACCAATACCATGCAAGGTCACCTTCTTGTAACCATTCGTAGCTATCCATTTTCACCCTAGCCACTAAAATGGAAGATTGAGAGAAATTTAAAACCGTGGATTCAGTTTACATTTATCAAAGTCTATCTTCTGTTGCCTTTTAAAACTTGGAGGTGGTGAATAGTTATACTTCTGTTTTTTTTTTGTTATAGTTTTTTTTTAATTTTAGTTTTTTAAATAAAAATAAAAATTTGTTTGGTTGTTAATAATAATACAGTTATATTTTTATTACCGATAATAATTATATATTAGATAAAATTTAAAAATAAATTATTTTAAATAA
>JANITX010000008.1:6996948-7008175 GCA_027564395.1 Erythroxylum ulei
TAAAATTTATTTATAAATTAATATTTATTTGAAATATATTTTAATTATTAAATTAAATTTTATTTGAATATTTATATATTTTAAATTTAATTATATTCATTAATAATTATTAAAATTTAATTATAAAACTTAAACAAAATAAAACTATTCATAATTTTTATTGATAAATAATTTTAATTTATTAAATATATAATCTTGAATTAAATTATTCATATTTTTATTAATAATAAAATAATATATATTTAAATGATAATAAATCAAATTATGAAAAAACAAAAATAAGAAACAAAAACCACTTTTTTACGGTTTTTCATAATTTTTGAAAATCAAAAGAAACCAAAACTAAAAACAAGAACTAAAAACACATACAAACAAGTTTTTTTATTGTATCTGAAAATAAAATTAAAAAATTAAAAATAAAAATAAAAATGAAAACAACCACCTCCTAAATTTTTGTACCTGAAATGACATCATTTTAAATATTTATAGATGTAAAATGACGTCACTTTTTTTTCAAAAAATAAGGTTAAAACAGGATATTAGTTATAGAAGATCTGAACCTGCAAAGACAAAAGACAAGCATTGGTAATAAATCTTCAAAATGATATGCCTGGCCCTGGCGTCTTGACGGTTTGATTGTTAAAAATTCCAATAAATCAGTTGCTTCAATCAATAATAAATCACCGTGGCACGTTTTCTCACAATCAACCCAGAATCATTCAACCCACCATATGAGATTACGCCTACTCTTCCTTATTGCCTTAAGACAAAACAGCATGGGGTTACCACTTACCAGTGAAACTGAAAAGGGAAGGAAATAACAAAAGAAATCGCATATGTTACGGCGTACACGTGCACTCAGTGGGTTCACTTCACACTCAGTCACTGCCTCTTTATCTCTCTCCCTCTTCGTCTCCCAGTTTCTTTTCTGTGTGCACGACTTACAATGTGAACCTACACTCACTAGCTAGAGCTAGCATTAACCTCTTCCCCACCCCCTCTCCCCTCTCTCTGTCTGCCACGCTACTAGTACTAGTCGCTATTTAGAGATCCTGACAGAAGCCCGCCACAATACTCACCCACATTACTATTACTCACAAAGACAAAGATCAATACAGAATAGAATGTTTTAGTTTCACCTTTCATGTATCTTTTACTTCTCTGTGCCACATGCTCTCTCACCCTAGAGCAGGACTACTAGGACTAGGAGTATTACAATTTAAAAGACAAGTACTGACTTGCTTGGACTTGCTTCTCTCTCTTAAAGCTGGTGCTCTCCTGGGAAGGGAATACCCAACTTCGTTCCTTCCTTCTCTTTTCGGTTGTCTGTGTATTTGCTTTGTTATCTCCTCACAAAATGTGCGAAGAACCTTTGCCAACATCCCCTTCTGACAGAACTATTGAACAGGTTTATTATCGTTTTCTTCTTCTTAGTTTTACATTGCATACATGTCAAATTCATTTCCCACTTGACAACTGTTTCCATTAAGCAGAATATCAAAGAAGTTATGGAATTTGACTGGTTTACGCCGAGGAACAAGAGCTGGTTTATAGGTTGTTCCGTTGAGCATGCATTAATCATTCTTTGCTCTTGTGATCATTCAGTTTTTCTCTCAATGAGAGATGCTGTGGAGTAGACTAAAATCTCCTTTTTCTTTAACATTTTTTTGCTCAAGGACAAGTAAGAAACATGTTACATGTTTTGTGTTAATGTTCTTATCTGCCAAAGAGTGGGTGGCCTATTCAATTTAATAACCATTTCCATTGTGTACATGTGGGTGGCCTATTCAATTTAATAACCATTTCCATTGTGTACATCTGTTGTCCTTGATTCAACAAAGAATTTTCTGATACGAGACTTGTTTTTAATGACCTCTTTACACGCAAATGGGATCTTCTATTAGAATCTTACAAAGTCGTAGCTTTTTATTTGTTTTGCCAGTTAGCAATTCAATTCTGATAAGAATTCTTCATCCTGTTCTCGTTACTTCATTAGCTGATAGTTTGTTTTTGCTTTCTCTCCTTTTTCTAAATTAGCAAAGTGTTTAATGCCTCACGTGTCCTCACCTTAATCTTGTCTTTGATCATTTTTATGTATACTGATGTAAAGCCAGTAGATCATTATTTACATAAAACGGCATCAACTTTGTAATATCATCATAAGACGTGAAAATTTACAATAAAAATACCGGTGACCAGTTCTGTCATCTTTAATCTCTGTTATCTTTTATCGAATAACTTGTATTTGTTTCATTTTGGGATTTGAGAGCAGTGTAAATATATGAGACTGCTGAAACTTGTAGAAATTAAAATGCAGGCAATTTTGGCTATGAAGAAGGGTGCACATCTCTTGAAGTGTGGAAGACGGGGGAAACCAAAAGTGTGTCCTTTCAGGCTTTCAATGGTAGGTTAAATGAACACACATTTATGACTATCAATGCAATAATGATTACCTCTCTGTTCAGTAGCCAAGTGATGTTTTGAAGCTCAGTAGAAAGAAAAGCAAGCAATTTTCACAAATTCTTTGACCGTCAGATTCTGAAATTGACAAATCATTGTCTATGCAATATAAAACTGCCTTTTGGGAAACTGTTTAGTTTGGCAATTAAGACATGCTAGAGCTATTCCAGTGTAGAATTCAGATACGTCTCAAGTATTCTCGCAAGCACACTACAAGTCTGTTAACTGAATTGTTGTCTATTAGGCCAGCCTTCTCAAGTATTATCATTACTTTTGTTGACTCCCACATCTTTGTCGATAATTCATTTAACATTTGTAACTTGGTCCCCTTGGCATTTTGTTATAAATGATTTAAAAATCAGTTGTCCTTTGCATACTGGATTAGGAATTTAGGATTGTTAATATTTACTCTGATTTGATTACATCTTCACCATCTAAGTTTTCTGCTGCAATGGTGGATAACCCAAGTTTTGGTCCATATTTGTTAATTTCAGGATGAGAAGTATTTGATATGGTACTCAGGACATGATGAAAGACTATTAAGCTTGAGCTTGGTCACGAAAGTTATCACCGGACAGAGGACAGTATGTAATCACGGATACATTTGATATTGAATAAAATTGCTTAATCTGTATCTTATTATTGTTTCTATTCCTTTTGTTAATGATGAACTTCATAGGCTAATTTTCAAAGACAAATTCAGCCAGACAAGGAGCATCAGTCCCTTTCACTTATCTATGCTGGTGGCAAGGGCTCACTAGATTTGGTGAGCAATTGTTCTCACAAAAACAAGAAATATGTTAATGCATTTTGTGTATTATTTTCATCAGTTTTTGATTAAATTTTGTTTCATGTAGATATTCAAGGATAAAGTGCAGGCTAATTCTTGGCTTATAGGCTTAAGAGCCATACTATCCAGGTGCCAACATTCCATGCCTTTTACTGGACCAAGAAGCTGTGTAGGGGTGCAAAGTTGTGTCAACAGTCCTGCTGGTTATATTAGAAGAAAACATAACATGGGAATTTTGGAGGAAACCGTCCAATTTTCACAGGTTCTAATGCTACAGCTTTTGCAGTTTTTTGGAACGGATGGAAGTATACTTGCTTATGTGCTTTTTCTGAAAATGTATGTTTGTGGACAAATACGGTTACTGTAGTCAAATTGATTTTCATTTATGCACTTACTATTACTTTATGTATATGTCTCTTGACATCTATGAACCAACACCTAAGCTCCTCATTGTGCATTTCATTGCTATCTGATGAGGATCATGCAATGGTTGCAGACACTTGTTGAGTCTTTGGTGCAGTACCTTTTCTACATATATGTGACTTTGCTGTTACAGACATTGCAGAAATTATTGATTAACATTCTAATATCCATTATAATAATCTATTAATCTAGTCAGTTGTCATGTTGATTCTTTGTGATAACAGATTTAAATATAGTTTTCACATATTGGCACTCATGCAATTTCTTTGTACTTTTCTGTTTTCCTTCTTAAAGGTGCGCAGCTTATGTGCGAGTCCTACTCTGTCACATTCAGAAAGGTGTTTTTCTGATGGACTATCTGTTTCTTCTGACAGCTTTTGTTTGTCAGAATTAAGTCTTCCACTTGAGCAGAATTTGGCTGAATTTCTGATGAAAAATGCTCCTTGTGTTGAACCAAATCTGAAAAAATGTGGATCTAGTTATGCTTGCTCAGAATACCAAATGATTGCATCTCATCGGTTTACTTCCCCCGCTTATGGTTCATCACAAATAGAAAAGACTGACACCTTAAAGGATGTTCTGATCTGGGGAGAAGGTGTAGGGGCAGGAAATATTGGTTATGGAAACCACAAGGGGGTGCGAGTTGACGCATTATTGCCGCAGTTGTTGGAATCAACAGTTACGCTAGATATACAAAATATATCTTTAGGAGGGAAACATGCTGCCATAGTCACAAGACCAGGGGAAGTCTTCTGCTGGGGTGAGGGTGGGGGCAAACTTGGACACAAAGTTAACATGGATGTAACTCATCCCAAACTAGTCGAGTCCCTAGCTGGTAACCACGCCAAAGCTGTGGCTTGTGGTGAGTACCAAACATGTGCTATCACACATTCTGGTGAGTTATATACTTGGGTTGATGATAAATATGGTGCTAATTTGGTGGGTGATGTGGGAAGAAAAACACCATGGCTGCCACGTAAACTTTTTGGCCCTCTGGATGGTATCAGCATAGTAAACGTTGCTTGTGGAGAATGGCACACTGCAATAGTGACGTCCTCTGGGCAGTTGTTTACTTATGGAGATGGAACTTTTGGGGTTCTTGGGCATGGGAATCTTCAAAGTTATTGTCATCCTAAAGAAGTTGAATCTCTTAAAGGTTTATGGGTGAAATCTGTTGCATGCAGTTCGTGGCACACTGCTGCTATCGTGGATGTTATTATGGACCATGTCAAATACAATGCTGTTGGTGGGAAATTATATACATGGGGTGATGGCGATAAAGGGAGGCTGGGGCATCCAAACTCAGGGAAGAAGCTCCTACCAACACGTGTTGCTCAACTTGATGACCATAATTTTGTTAAAGTTTCTTGTGGAAGAATGTTGACGGTTGCTCTTACCAATACTGGTAAGGTTTATACAATGGGAAGTGCAGTCCACGGGCAGTTAGGTAATCCAAAGGCCAAGGACAAGTCAATAACTACAGTTGAAGGAAAGCATATAGAGGAGTTTGTTAAGGAAATATCGGCAGGAGCATATCATGTTGCGGCCTTGACAGCAGATGGAACTGTATATACATGGGGGAAGGGAGCAAATGGACAATTAGGATTAGGCAGCACTGAGGATAGAAACTCACCATCTTCTGTTGAAGCTCTACGAGATAGACAGGTTGTTAGTATCACTTGTGGATCAAATTTAACTGCAGCAATCTGTTTGCACAAATCTATCTCTGTCACTGATCAATCAACATGTAGTGGTTGTAGGATGCCATTTGGGTTTGCGAGGAAGAGACATAATTGCTACAATTGCGGTCTTTTGTTTTGCCATTATTGTAGTACTAAGAAGTCCGAAAATGCATCTTTAGCAACGAATAAAAAGAGACCTTCTCGTGTTTGTGATTCCTGTTTCAAGAATTTGCAGAAGACCACAAATTCACAAAGGATGCTACAGCTAGAAGGTCATGGTTCAGGGCAGCTTCTGTCCCCAAATAAATTTAAATATGATGACAAACAAGATAATGAAGAACCCATCAGTCCAGGAGGCCATATTCTATCAATGGTGCAACAATATAACCAAGAAATCCTACAAAGTAAAAAGAAGATCCTGAAAAATCAAGGAGAAAAAGAACATTTGGAAACTAACTTGTTTTCGGTCGGATTACCACGATGGGGGCAAGTCCCTTGCCCTGTTGTATTTAGATCATATTGTGACAACAGTTTAGTGCATCCAATGAGACCATTATGTAGTGTTTCCAGCAACTTGAACCTGGAGGAATGTGCGCCAGAATCAAACAAGATGCTACGCGAAGAAGTTAAGAAACTGAAAGCTGAGGTAGTCCCTTCATTGCATACAGCATTCAATATGGATCTGTTCATATCTCATGGTGTAGTGCTGTTTTCCATTTGCAGCTCATGTTTTGTTTCGACCTTATAAAAAGACACACTTAAATGCATTTAAACATACTCTATTAAGGAATTTCATGACTGCTAATCAGTCCAATAACAGGGGCACAGATGTAGTAATTACTTCCAGTTAATTTTGATTGGTGTCTGGTGACTAGGCATATAGTTGGTCAGGACATGATAAAACGAATGTCTAGCCTTGTCTTGCTGTTTTTAAATCGTCATTCACATATCATTCATTCAAGTGTGATTTCCAAGTCTTCATTCATTTTAATTTGATATACTTTTTTGACCCATCTACTTCGAACCATTTTGATTTGAGTAGGTTAAGAGCCTTGAACTGCAATGTGAAACTAGAAACCAGAAAATTCAAGAATGTCAACAAACAATAGAAAAAGCTTGGGCCATGGCTGGGGAGGAAGCTGCTAAGCGTAAAGCAGCTAATGAGATTATAAAGCTTTTAGCATCAAAGGTAATCTTTGTTTTCTTATTCTGATGAAGCAGCTTTGACTGTTTGAAGTCCGTTTGAATTTAAATTGTTAATTTTAGAAATATGAAATTAGAAGCTACAAGGAGATGCATCAATATTTGTTTTAACTTGTAAAACTATAAAATGCATCTTTCTTGGTGTCACTAGATATTGGCGAAGCTGAAACTGGGTATGATCAAGGCGGTAGGTTCGATTACGCCAACTCAGTCCATCAATTTGCATTTACTGGCATGTGGTCTCCATTATTTGGGATTAACTGTTTTCATGTAATTGTCATTTTTATTCGATCATGGTCTATAAGATGGTGTCTATTTCTTGATTTTCCCTTTTCTTTTCTTGTTTTTTTGGAATAGTATCGTAGACTCTGTAATTGTGTAGTGTTTTCTTTTTTCGATTCTTTTGGCACATCAGAATAATGAACTAATGGAGTTCCAAACAATGCTTGATAAGGTCTCTGCTGGAAGAGAAGTGAGAGATGGATTATGCAGTAATTTTCCCAACCTCACAACTGCACATGACAGTAGTCCTGTGCTTGAGGGTGGGCATGCTGCATGTGCTTTGACTCAGTTGCCTCATGGAGCTAAAATTCCAAATGACAGACAAGCGGATAGTTTATCGAGCTCTCCAATCGTGTTCTCTAATAGGTTAAGGTCTATTACTGAAAACAGCAGGACGATGGGCAACTCAGATGCCCAAATAAAAGAGGACACTGGGACTAAAGCCTTAAAACTTGAATGGGTAGAGCAATATGAACCTGGTGTCTACGTTACACTTACAATTCCACCAGGCGGAACAATTGAGCTGAAGCGAGTCAGATTTAGGTAATTTCTTATCACCAATACTACTTGTATAACATTACTGTTATTTGATAATGATTAGGAAAATTGCTAAAAAATTTCCAGTTACATTCTTGTGATGCATTCCTGCTCTTCCATTTATCCTTTGTTCTGTTCATTTCGCTCTCTCACACTTTTGGACTACGGTTTGCAGCCGGAAACGATTTTCAGATAAAAAAGCAACAGAATGGTGGGAGGAAAATCAAGTTATTGTGTGCCAGAAATATGGAATTGAAGGGTATTCAAACACAAACCAGAGCCAGACTTAATAGGGTGACATGAAAGATCCTACGATCATTGGGTTTTTAAGATAATCAAAGACAGTAAAAGTAAGCACTGTACAGTTTCAAACTTTAAACAGACGATAAGTGGAGTCATCGGATCCAGAACGGGAAATTATCATGTTCAGTTCAGGGCCTCAGTTTTTGTGTTTAACGTTTCAGTTGAAATCCTCTTGTATTGATTATTTCTAACAAGTGCCAGTATGTGCAAATTATATAGACATACCAATTGTTGGGACTTTGTAATGACCTCCATATTCATACTAAAAAGGAGCTGAAGTCTTAACTACGGCAGTTAAACATACCAAATTCATCTCCATCTTATTGATTCCCTTTTGTTTTAAGTGTTTTCCACAAAACTTGAAGCAAACCAACGTGATTCATTAAGCTAAAAAAAGAAAATGAATAAAAATAAGAAAAGAAAGATGCACAATGTTTTACAGCAAAATTGTTATCCTTTCTATTTGTAAATGAAGAAAGCTCTTTCTCAGTAAATGAAGCTTTTGTTAAAAGAGCTATTTCTAGACATTTAAAGATTTGTTGGGCAAACATGTAAGGATGTAGGCATAAAAGCTACTAAGCTACTAAGTAGTTGATATCACAAACCACTTTAGAGATTGTTTTAGTTGGTGGTATAGATAACTTACCACTTATCCACTTCTAAGTAAAAGAACAACGTGATAAATGAAGATAAGGTACATTACTTATGTTTGTTGCCATATCATCCCACTTTCTTCATGATTCAACCCATTAACTTGTCAAAGTCACCCTTTGATCTTCATCCTAAAGTAAAGGTCAACAAAGTTCCTAGCCAATGTAACCAAAAAAAAAAAAGAAAAAGTTCCTAGCCAATATGCACATGATTCGACCAGTGCGCGCCCATGGTCTAGTCCGTTCGTCTATGGTCCGTCATTTGACCACAAAGTCATTCTTAGCCCTGCTAAGAGCTTCCAATGCCTCATGATCAGTTAAAGTTAGCTAAAACTTGAACCATGCTTGATCTCCATTGGCTAAGTCACCTTGGTTCCTTTGGCATGCCTTCATCATGTCTAATCTTTGCTAGAGATTGGTCAAGGCTTACCAATAACTAGCAAAATGGTCCTTTATATGTTAAGGGGATAAAAAACCACCTCACTAGATGGATATGATGTTCTCGTTAAAACAAATTGAAGGTAATTGGTTACCTAATCCTTGAATTGCCACAAAGTTGTGTCCTCGTAAGTAGCTTCTGAGATTGGTTTGTTCTACCACTAAATCAAGAATTTTGTTCTCTTATTCTTCTAGTATTGCCCTATTATTTGATGATCCAAAATCTTTTCAATTTGGTTATCAAATTTTTTTTCTTACAATCGATGGAGCCTTTTTTACTTGACTCTTACTTGAATCTATAAAATCTTTATGATATAGTTTAATGACACTAACATGAAAATTTAGATGTATTTTTAACAGTTTAGGTAAATTAAGTCAATATGCCATTTTGCTAATCTTTCTAACGATTTCAAACGGCACATCAAACTTTAGTACTAAGCCTCAGTGCAATTGTTTACCACTAATTTTCTTCCAAATATAAGAAGTAAGTTTAAACAGTACCTTATCCCTAATTTCAAATTCAAATGGAATTATTAGTTGGTCCACATGCTTCTTCATCCTTTTAGAAGCTTTTCGAAGAATGTCCCTAGCTTTGTTCAACAATTCCTATTTCTCCATCTCAAACTGATAAACAACTGGGCATTTTTCTCCCAACTTTGTTATGTTATCTCGAATGGAGTAAGGGTTGTTGTCCCAAAATAATCTCAAAGGGATAATTCTCTGTAACTGAGGATTTATGTAATTTATAACAAAATTGTGTAATGGCAATTAAACTTAACCAATTCCATTAACTTACATTTACATAATGTCGCAAGTATTCCTCTAATAAGCCATTGATCCTCTCCATTTGGCCATTCATTTAAAGATAGTTTGTAGTTTAAAAGTTCAAGTCACACCCCATCATATTAAAAAGGGACATCCAAAATCAACTAGTAAATCCAGCATCTTGTTCACTTACAATATTCTTCAAAACTCTAAAGTGCTTCACCATATTCTTATAGAAAAGTTGTGTAACAACATTTTAGGGATATGAAGTTGAAGTTAACATAAAGACTGCATACTTAGAGAACTTATCAACTATCACTATGATTGAAGCCATGTCATTCACTTTTGGATATCTGCCAATGAAGTCAATCAAGATCAACATCTATAGTCTTTCTTGAATAAGCGACGACTGTAAGAATTATGCCTCCTCATTTCTTTCTTTTTAGCTTATCTAATCAACAAACAAGGTAAAAAAATCTTATCACATGGCTTTTTTATGGACAACTTCTTTTAGACTTGGAAAAAAATTATTAGTAATATTGTCCATATGAGTGACGAGCCTGATTCCCATCAAGTAAACTTGCCAAGCTTCAAGGCAATGCACTACTGCTAACATCTCCTTCTTATTGGTCAAGTATCGATGTTTGGCATTATTGAACTTGCAACTTTCGAAAGCAACAAGATGGCCTTATTACACTAAGACTCCACCAATGGCTTTATTTGACATATGTGTGCACCTCAAAGGGGAGATTGAAATTAGGCAGTTTTAACACAGTTTTGATTAAAATGGTAACTTTCAACTTCTTAAAGGCTTCTTAGTATGCCTCCTATAAGCACCACTTTTGCTTCTTTTTGAACAAATCAGCCAAGGGCATTACTTTCTTGGAGCATCTGATATTGAAGAGGCAATATTAATTTACCAAGCCAAGAAATCTCCAATGTTCTTTCACCGATTTTGGAACTTGTCAATCAATATTTGCTGGTACCTTCTTACGATCCATCCATACTTGACCTTTGCTCACTGAGTGTCCCAAAAATTTGAACTTTGATTGGGCAAACTCACACTTTTCCATCTTAATAAAAAATTTATATTGTTGCGACTTCTTGAACACTTTCCTCAAGTGTTGTATATTTTTCACTATGTTAGTGCTATAAACCACCATAAAGTCATCCAACAAGTCATATAATTCATTATTTTGGAAAAATGTTATAGAGACATTTGTCAAATCAAATGGCATGACAAGAAAAAGTGATCCATATTTAGTTATGCAAGTCATCTCCTGCTCATCACCCTCGATAATATACACTTTTCAATGACCACTTTGCTAGCCTAACTTCATAATAAGTATAATTTTTGGGCTAACTTTGAATATAAATCTCTTTAATGTGTTGAAATTTTTATTTAAAATTAATGGACTTGTTTCTTAATTATTATCAGGTGATTTTGAACACTTGAGAGTTGAATTTGAATCAAAAGGATGCAAGAAAAGCAAAGGTATTTTGAATTTCTAGCTGGTTAAAAAGTTTTTGACTAAACGTGGACACATGCAAAGGAAAAGTTTATCATCGGAGTCTGATTTGAAAGAAGATTCGATAGATCTGGGATTCTAGTTATTTCAGGAATTAAGTTGTTTTCCTTATGTGGGGATCTGCTACTTGATTTCGGGGGGGGGGGGGGGGGGGGAATTTATAAT